>JBBPTF010000009.1:0-71648 GCA_038094015.1 Phylloporus cf. gajari | reverse complement strand
TCAGGGGCCCATCTCGTGACCTGGGGAGCACGTGCCCCTCAAACGGTCCCAATCGGTCCTCGGATGAGGACCGATTTGCGTTCGCACGGACCGATCGCGTGGGAACCCTGGGTATGGGGAAGCTGCCGGGGAAGCTGCCAGGCAAAGGACCGCGCGTCACGTGGCCGCGTCTCTCCGGGTCACGCCTGGCGTGACCGTCCACTTTGTCACCGTTTCGCAATGAATACCCCAAAGCGACAAACTGTATCAAACAACCTGAAGTCGACCCCGCAATCGGCTGGCAGTGCCGCGCGAAGCAAAGACCTCACCGCCACCGGCCTGCGGTGAGTCCGAGTCATTGGTTCGCAGAACGCTCTTAGAACCGTCCCTGCAGTGTTCCCGTGGTGGGACCATGGATCGCAAGGGATGTCGAAAACGCCGAGCAGTGCAAGGTCGACCTCATGCTCAAGTCGTTCATCTTGGACTGCACGGTCGACGGCGAACCTTTGACAACCTTGCAAACATGCCTCGACGACGTGCTTCCCATCTGCAACAGCCCCGAGCTGATCGGTCATCTCAACGCCTAGTAAGCCCTCCATCTCCCTGGTTTCGTGGGCATTCTCAGCGACTCTCGTAGCACCTGCGCCACAAACGAGAGGGATCTCTGCCGGCACTTTGTACGTGCTGCGAACAAGGCCCTCTTGGGCCTACAGGGTTTGAACCGTCTTCGCCAACCCGCCGGCCAACTTGCCTTTCGAGATCATGGCAAGCAAATCAAACAATCCCACCAGTCCGTGGGCTCCGTTCGCAAACCTGACATCGTCCTCGTCTCTGCCGGGTCAAGCAGTGACCGTGTCAGCTGGCAAGAGGTCCGTACCGTTCTCGAGCTCAAATTCCGCAAGAAGATGAAACCACCACCCTTGAAATATACCAACAGCGACTACGTCCAGCCCGTTCCGGAGCGCGAGTACCTCTGCACGAAATCGTTTGAAGACGAGTCCCCAGAGGAACTCGAGCCCACCCACTCGGCCGACGACGCTCGCGAGGCGGACCCTATGACGAACAAGAGGAAGGCGAGCGACTCCCAGCTGAGGGTCGAAGAGTCGTCCAACAAGGAGTCCGGATCCAGCTCCAAACGACGCCGAGTCGACGATTCCAGTGCAATATCGCCCGCGATCCAGACGGGGCTGTATGGAGCCGAGATGTTCGCATCTCATGTCGGTCGGATGCATGTCATCTCCCTCACTGTCGTCGGTGCGTGAGCAGACTCATTCCCTCGTATACTTGCTAACCGGGTGTTCGCAGGGGATCACTTGTATATATGGCGCTACGATCGCCAGGGGACCATCCAGTGTTCTGCTATCAACTTTGTTCAAGACTTGCCCCGCTTCCTCGTGCTCTTGCTCGTATTCCAGCGGTTCCAGGATCGACACTGGGGTTTGAATCCTGCGGTGGGTCGCAAATTCGGCAAACCCGCGACGGAGACGACGGTGGTCATCAGGGACGACAAGGGGGCCGAGGTTGAGATCGTGCTAGACCTGTCCTCGCCAAACCGTCACTACGGTCTCCAGGGACGAGCGACGAACGTGTATCCCGCGACAAGTCGAGCGTTTGCATCTGGCGCGAGGCTGGTTGCCAAGCTCTTTTGGAGCGAGTCGTCCCGCACGAGCGAGCCAGACATCTTGAAAAAGGTTTACGAGATCGCAGAGAGGGAGCCAGACGTCCGAGGGCACGTTCCGGTGATGGTGTTCCACCACAAGTTTGCAGACTCTTCCACGGCAACGATCCGCTGCCGTCTCAAGCTGTCAATTGTTGGCGAGCGGGAACTCCTCGTGATCCTGTTCGAGGGGCTGATGGAGATCACGGAACTGACCGGCGGGCCGTTCTTGCGCTGCTGGTGGCAGGCGGCAAAATGTGAGACTGATCGTTTGGATAAAGGTTGAGCTGACCACGCCCCAAAAAGGTCATCTTGCACTGTGGAAGAACGGCATTTACCACCGTGACGTCAGTGCTTCCAATCTGATGTACACAGACGGGCAAGGCCATCCTGCCGGCGTGCTCAACGACTTTGACTTGGCAACGACAGCGCAGGGTCCGACAGGAAACGAGCGCACAGGCACGGTCCCGTTCATGGCAATACGCCTGCTCTCCACCGAAGGCCTGGCTGGGGAAATTGAGCACGTCTATGCCTACGACGCCGAGTCCTTCATCTGGGTCCTTATCTGGGTTTGTGTCCGGTACAGCGAGGGTCGACGTCTGCCAAACCCACCCTTGGACTCTTGGCTAAACGTTGATGGACTTGGGTGTGCAAAGGAGAAGAGTGTTTATTTCACGTGGTCTCCCATTCTTTGTGGCTTGAAACCTTGTAAAGGTCACGAGGAGAATTGGCCTGTTGCCCTAGAATGTTTTCAAGCCTTGAAGGATCAAATGTACATCGATGTCGTCCGCGACGAGAGTTTTGATGACGTGTTCGAAAGGCTCCTCGCTCATCCCTATGAGAAAGCGAGAGGCGGAGAAGCGGCTCTCTTGGAATGAGGGCCGGTACGTGTGGGCCGAGCTTTCCCCATGAGGTGGCATCATCCACCTTCCGCAGACTTTTTTGGTACAGTTTAGTAGTCTAGTGTAGGGGTATACCAATGGTTTATCTCTTCTGCGCGTTCGGCATGTCTCATGAAATTCGGGCTGAGCTACAACAAGTGACATGAGCGATTATCCTCAAATCACGAGCTCTTTATCGCATTGTCACCTGTCAAAATCCCCAACGTCGTTGAGTTCATTGAGCACTTCCCATTCATGAGAACACGAGGAGCCGGAGACATCTAATTGGTAAAGAGTAGTGGATGTGAATAGATATCAGGCTGCAAGACAACGATCTATCGATTCAACAGTAGAGAATGGAGAGGTTGTCGAGGATGTATCTGATTTTCTGTTTCCAACCTTGGTGGACTCCGTGTCGAAAAAAGATATTATTCCGAACGTGACGCGTGGGACTTGAGCCACTTTTGCTCTTGCTCTTCATGCAAAGTAATCCAATGCGTCATCGCTCTTTCAAGTGTTACCCACACCTCCGTCACGATGAGCAACGTTTTTCACAACCAAATCCCCACATTATCTGTGGATGATGACCGTGAGGAATTGATACGAGCCAACAAGGTAAGTAGTCCGTCAACCGATGGCCTCTATAGCCAATCATAAACAGGAAGCTAACATCAATGAGTGGACTTCCACCTGTGGTATGGAAGCTGAGGAGAATCATAACGCTATAACCATGCACACTGGACTTCTTTACCAGTAAGCCCCAACTCAGCCATGTACTCACACAAGCTACATAGGTTCCAAAAACTGCGTTGAAGCCCGAGCGCAAGAAAAAGGTGAGATCGAGCATGTGAAAAGGGACAAATTAGCCCGTTTACTCTCGAAGGAATGCATGCAAATAAGAGAGGTAACGCAAACAGAATTTGCACACCCTTCGCACCCCTGACTCTTCTCAGTGACTTTAAACAGCACCTAAAACCCTTCTTCCATCTGACTATGGAGCCGAACTTTTCCAACACGAACATTCTGTGTTGCGCCAATTGGCCTTCCGCAATCAGAACTAATCCATTCTTCTGAGTGGTACCTCAAGTTACGCCCTGGCAGTTTCATTTCCGTGCGTGGCACTCTTCATACTTTTGTATGGGGAAACAGACGGGTAAGTCATTCGCCATGCATGATATTCACAACGCCCTCACCTGTGAAAAGGTCTACCAAATACTTGCGCACACTATTTGTATTCTCGACAGTTCCCCCTTGCTTGTCGAAAGGCGATATCAAGCTTGCCTTCCCATCTACCGCCGGAACGACGGATGCTTCAGCTGCGCTGAATACATTCACTCTCGGAAAGAGGACCCGAGGGGACTGAACTTGTCTAAAACTTACCGACACCAGTTGTATGAGTGGTCAACTCATTTTCGAAAGCATCACCTCCGGTAATCTAGGCTGGTGCACAGCCCAATTGCCCAAAAAGAACGAAAAGCCTCGCCGCCCATGCTAAGCACCCAGACTAAGACTGCCACAAAAGGTTCCTACCTCCGTTCCCTCCCTCCATAAATTACTATTAGACCTCGCCTCTTTCCGTAGAACTACTCTTCATATAAGAAATCAAAGACCGTAGCGGGCTGTGCCGCGACAGTCCGCGTTACGTTATTATGGGGTGGAACCGCCACCTCATGAGCGCACGGATCCTTCATTCCAGTAACCTCTCGACCTATCGACCATTTTTTCGACCTGAATCATCCCAGGTTTCCACCTGAAACTGGCGACGAAATTTCCAACGGGGTCAGAGCAAATGAACTCCAGAGCAGCGCTGCCGGTTATGCTGGACAATCTTCAAGGGTTGGTGTTCTTACTTCTTACCACTGAGCCTGGTGGTTCGTTCACTAGTCATGCTTTTGTTCATGGTGCACACCCGCTAGGCTGGTTGTGAGCACCAACGTAGACATCTTCTCCTTGCAGTTTGTTTTCTACACGACGTATAAATCCTTACCAGTTGCTTGCCCTGAACCTCCCAGTGTCCGGACCCATCGTTAATCTCGAGCGCTCTGGCCGATTGCGTCATCACTGGACTCGCCTTTGCTTTATTTAGAAATCCCCAGAGGGTCCTCCCCTTCATTGAGCGGGTTGGAATGCGCATATAGACACGGTGTCTTCATCCTCCCTCCCCATGGTGCACCGCAAGAAAGCTCGAAGCGATTAGGATACCCTGCGCGTCAGGCTCGATCAACTGTCCGACGAGGGCCGCGACTGGTTTCACGCGCCTCTTACAGGCATCATCCACTCGAAATCACTCCGTCCCCCGACAAAGCGCGTGCACGCCCGGGTTCAGAACTTGTGGACCTCGTTCGTGACCTGGTCGGGCGATCCAGAGGTAAAAACGGTGGGGGCTGAGATGACAGTTCCGCCTTCGGGAGGTACGCTCGTCGTGCCCACTCGCTCCCCCTCATCTTCTGACGCCCTACAGCCATCATAAAGGCATTTGTTCGTTTCCTTGCGATGACCCTCCAAGGCAACTTGGAGACGCCCAGTGATCCGGACAAGCCCCCACTCGCGACGGTTTCAACTGTGACTGGTTACGTGGACACGCTCTATGCAGTGCTCGCGGAGAAAGGCCACATCGTAGACAAGGATGCCCGAAAGCAGGTTCGCAACTACATCGCCTCAGATGACCTTCGCAGAAACCTGCCGCTGTCAACGATGCGACGAGAAAAGCATTACGCAAGCGTGGAGGACGTCCGCGTCCTCATCGACTCGTATTACGCCGACACCCAGCATTTCCGTACGAATCGCATGCGAATCCAGATGAGTGCTCTCACCCTGTTGTTGCTCATCTCAACTGAACGCATCGGTGCGATTGTGGAGTCCAACTGTTACCGTGGCACGAACGCCGCCCTGACCTGGAAGGACATCGCTGTGGACATCACTCCGAACCCCGCGACGCCGTCAAGGCCAGACGTCGCAGTCCGGATCACCGTTAGCCTTCTCAAGGGAGGGCGCGACGTACAGTCGTACTCCAAGACCTTTGCTGTCTTGCCTGAACGTGGACCTGACCGACCCTACTGCCCTGTCTTGCCCTTGCTCGTGTTGGGCATTCAAGACAGAGTCTGGGAGTCGATCAACCGCCCAGAAGACATTCTCTCCCCGACGTGCCCCCCCACTATCTCGCACACTCTTCAGGTGCGTCAGGAGAAGCGTGACTTGCTCGTGTTCAGGGCAGAGGAGAATTCAGACGAGCTTGGCTGGTCCATTTCTGCGTCCGAGGCCATGGACTATGGCATGGCATGCCGGCACCTACAGTTTTTCAGCCGTCTCAATGGCTTTGCGGGTACGTTGGTGCCACTGTGCCCTGAACCATACTGAGCATGCCTCAATAGTCGATGTGCGTCCATACGACATCCGCCGTGGAACGGCGAACGTGGTCGCCAACGACTCCTCAATTAGCGTGGAGCAGCGCGAAAAGGTCATGGCTCACTCGGTGGGTTCAAAGACATACCAGGTGAAGTGGTTTTGTTTGCCACCGCAAATGGGCTCTGATGGTCAACAACGCAGCTATGAAAGCACGATGGTGCGTGTGGATGTACAGGGGGTGTTGTCAGGCAGCCAGCGAGACGAGCACCGCGAATTCATCAAGGTATGTTGCTTGGTGTCCTCGAGAAGACGCTCACTCGCCACGTTCTCAGACGGTGGAGGGTATGTCAAGGGGGGCCGACCCCAACGCCCCAACGAGGGCGTCTGTTGCATCCCTGTTGAGCTCGTTTTACGGCGATGATGAGATTATCGTGTTGTATGAGGAGAAGAACGCGGTGGGGCGGGTCCTTCACACTCAGAGTTGGACCGGCTGAAAATACCCCTGTAGCTCATCGCGGACATCAAGCGCGTTGGGAAGCGGACTCAGCCTGCCCACGAAAACTCCAAAAGGACCGAAGAACTTAGAAGAGAGCTGTCGGTTGTCCTCACAAGGGAGCAAAGGTACCTTGTCCGGGAACAGAGACGGGCTTACTTTGCGAGGTCGTCGACCCGCCAGCTTGAGGCCACAGCGCTTCCCGTGGTCCGTTGCATGGCAACACTGTCGAAGGCGGGACATGCCCTACTCTCCAGGCACAGGAGGCCAACCATGGCGGAGAGGGACTTCCAGGCCGCCACCTGGTCCGGCAGTTCTTCCGAATGTGTCGATGCATTGGTGCTCTACTTGTACGGCGAGATCGTCGAGTTGGACCGCCACGAGGCGCTACTTGCCGCATGCCATGCTTTACTGGCGATGCCGGTCGCTTGTCATGCTCTATGCTACCCAGGCGAGTCGCCCACCCCCGAAAACCGCTGTCCAGTATGCGGCTGCTTATGCAGGTAGGTGTAGCGTTCGCATGTGCCCTAGCGCTCTCACTCATGACTGCAGGTTCCAGGACATGAACCGGGGTGTCGCATTCCACATTCATCGCTGCGTTATCAAGGCGAAGCAGTCGGGGGCGGACGAGGAGCTTGAGAGGAGCTACGAACCTGCCAAGTGTTGTTGGGAAGGCTGCAAGGGATCTGAAAAGATATGGCTCTCAAGAAGCGAATTCATCACGCATGTCCAGAGGCACACCCGCACAGCCGGTGCTTGCAGGTGGGTCGACCCCAACGGTGTGATGTGTGGTGAGGATAAGATCAGCGACTGGCCTACCCACCTCGCCCGACATCACGCGACCAACATACGTCCCAAGGCAACCGTCAATTACTGCTACATATGCTCAGAATGGTGAGTCCCCCTCACCATGCCGAGTTGCTTATGCGTGGGCTGTTGACTCATCTCAACCCAGGTTCCAAGACATCACAGGAAATGGCTCGAGCTGGGAGGGCCATTGCCATGAACACTATACCAAGCTCTTTGCACCATTTTCGCACTGCAGGGAGGAGGTGGTCGACGTCGAGCCTATCGACATTTATGCTTACCCTGAGGCCTACAACCGTATAGGATACGAGCTTGGAAGCGGGTTTGGGGGAGAGCTTCCAGAATACCACGGCCATATAGAGAACGGTGTGGCGTTCGCGCCCATGTTCTGTATCTGGTGTGTGCACGACCATGAGCTGCATATCGTGGAAAGGATGACCCAGTGGGTGTTTATCTCCAAGGTAAGGGGCGCCTCATCGCTCCAACCAATTGCTAGGTACTACGACCAGACCGTATTTTCCGGGCACCTTGCGATGCATACACAAGCGATCGTCCGTCCGTCCGTTTGCCCTTCACCAGTATGTGGGCTCAAGAAATACGACAAGCCTCACCTACTCTTCCACTTGGTCACAGTCCATCGTTTGGGTGTATGTGGAGTTGGCAGGGGTGGCCCTGATCGTCGTCTCATGCTACCATCCGAGCTGCCTACCCCCAGTCCACCCTCGCCCAAGCGTCCGTTCAACTACGAAGCATCACCTGTCTATGCAGAGGGGCGAAAGCGTCCGCGGAAGCAAGTTGACATTGTTGAGTTCTTTCCTTGTCCAAATATCCTTTTCTGACAACTCCGGCCCAGCCCTTGTTCAAGTGCACGGGTTGTTACAAACACTTCAAACAGATCGACAAGCACATCATGAACGCTAAAAAATGCAACAAGGTGGCTCGCTATGTGCGTGTGGTGGACGGCGAAGCAGTCGGGGACGAGATCCAATGGGCTCAGCGCTAGAGCGCTTAAGGCAGATCCCTCCCCCTCCTGGAGGCTGCCTGTGTTTTCTGCATTGGTAACATACCTGTGCCAGCACTCACTGCCGGTGTACATGGTCACTTCTTACGTCTTCATAAGGATTACTATACTGGTTCAGGGGTATTGATAATTGCATGTAATGTGCTGGTCGAGGAGTGCCCCTGAGGAGGATGGAAGGCATACACCATCCTGACTTTTCGAGAGAATGAAGGTTTGGACTGAGGGTGCAAATGACATACAACTACCACACAAAGTCCAGGCTGCGTGGTCGCTACAAACGCCTACCATTCACCCTCCCTTCACCTAAGTTCGGCAGCCCTAGACCCTCGCCGCCCGGTCACTGTGCGATGGCTTGCAGAAGAGTTTGCTTACCGTCGAGACACGATCCACCAGGTTTGGACTGATATATTGTTCGATTGTGTGCTCACATAAGCTCTCATATAGACCTTGTCAGGGAATATACGAGCTACTAGGCTGCCTTCACCCACAGCAGCAAGCACCTTCTGGTATACATTCTTTCCATGCTGCAGCGATACTGCGGACCAATGCAAGAGAAGAATGGGCAAGGACAAAATGACGGGTGAGATGGCGGACGAGCTTGTCTCGCTCCTTGCGAATGTAGTGAAAAATGTAGTCGTGAAAGGTTTGTGCCACTCCTCCCGGTCGTCGTGGTCACTTCCCTAGTGGGCGGTGCCAAAATGAATGATAATAAAATGGCAAAGGAAATGGTTGAACCGACCTTGCCCTCTGCTGGGATGTGGTTCGGAACCTTTAGCCAGTTGTGCTGCTCAAGTACGGCGTGGACTGACTTTGTGGGAAGAATGGACTGTGGCATGGACACAATCTCCTGTCGTTGACGACGTGCGAATGACTGAATGAAGGGTGATGCACGATCCTCAAAAAGGCGATGAGATCGCCATTCCTTCTTCTGACTGGCCATTCAGAAGTAAAATTTGTGACAGAACGACTGTAGAGATGACCCAGGGACGCGGTATTCGGTAGGCGGAAAGGCTAGGTTCTTCAGGAGCCATGTTTGTTGGCTGTGCGCTATCTTGGAGGTATGATATGGGGTGTAAGCGAATATTTTTGTTCGTTCTGAGACGGTACTAAGACAGTTGTCCTAACGGTTATGGATGAAATATGTATCAAGGCTTGTTGAGAACAGCAGGGTTTTCTCGTTGTAAGAGAGTCCAGAGCCACACAACCACTCTAAGAGCATGTCTTCGGTGCTGTCAAGTTGTCACAGTCACCGGAGCCCGCAGCACTAAACTCGCGTTGGACATTGGACATAGACCAGATCGACACTATAGAAAGCAAGAAATCTACGAGCTGAGACATCTACGTACGTACGATGACAAATCGAACGCGGGACCATACAAACGCACGGACCGATTACAGTGGGGGTTTCCGTTGCTCTCTGACACAAGTTGATTTTCGAGGTCGTTCAATGTTGCTTCGACCTCCACCTTTTGAGAACGAGCAAAGGAGGAAGGGGGCCAGCCAGAACTCGAGAAAGAGCATCTTGATGGTGAAAAGACGGTTTGTGGGCTGGTAACCTCGCTTCGCACCAGAGGTGACGTTGCAGGCTACAGCCTAGGCCGCTCCTTACGTACCCGCCTGTTCGCCCACCTCTGGCACCGCATATATCGCCCTCCACCTTCTTTCATTGCTTCACCGTCATTGTGCGTGTTCCAAAACACCTGGATCCTACTACAGGTGATACGCACGTTCCACGGTCGTCATGTGTGCGCTGAACCTACAAAGTTAGCTGTCGCCCTGAGAGATATGTACACCTTTGACCTTGACGGGTGTGTGGTTGTCTCCCCAAACGCCCCTGTTCGTCCTCGCCGTGCAATTGCTGCAGCCGAGCCCGACGGTGAGGGGCTCTATTATGGACATGAGCTTCGAGTGCTATCCGTCAGGTACCCACATTTACCATTTGTGTTGAAGAAGCCCCTGCGACGGCCCGCTGTTCTCGTGCCTCAACTACTACAAGAACGACGTGACAATCGTGTCTGTCGACAGGTTCCAGTTAGATCCCAGGATCGTTTCGGAGTGGATCGAGCTAGAAGCCTTCCTAACCTCGGTCGTCAATTCCCTTGCGGGTGAAGATCATGGCGTGTTGCGCAAACCACCAGGATACGTCTCATCACAGAAATACGAGGGGAGGGTTAGGAATGACGCGTTCGATGCACTCTTCCATTTTCAGTGGCTTATCGGTGCAACGCCGTGCGCCATTGCCCGGCACATGTATTAGTCAAACTCAGAATGGACGACCGCCCTGGTGGAAAAAGGGCACGACGCGGAGCGAATAGAAATGCTGAAGAACTCGCCTGTGGGGGTGTTCTCGCTTGCAGCCGAGAGGGCAGGTGCAATAGTGGACGCTGGACGTGAGGGCTGCCTTCGTATGGTGGAGTTGATGGTGCGTGCACATGTGCCGGTATACGTCAACTGGGGCAAGCCTGACTTGCTACGGCGGCTTCCCACCTCCCCCGATTTGTACTGGGTGAGACAAAACTGCTGCCCTACCCCACACCGCTCATCCCATCTTGTCTCGGACATCCTGCACGAATGCTACGGGTTCGTCTTAACACCATCCATGACTGGGTCCTTCCGTGGGGGTAAAGAAAGGCTTTTCTCTCTATCAAAAAGTCTTTGCGAACAATCTGCGCGGTTCCCGGACCGGGCTTGCCAGTCCCGGCTGGCAGTCGGGGCATTCCTTGCTCAGCTCGTCCTTGAAGAGTCTCCTCAGCACCACAACCTATGTGACCTCTCGAACGGCCAACTCACCAACAGATACCAGCAGGGCGTCCTGGTTGTTCACAAGCACGAAAATCTGCACGAAGGTGGCCCCTTTTACACCATCCGTCATCGCACAGAGTCAGGCTGGATAATCCGTCTCGACGACCCGCTGTCAGTCCTGCAGTTCATTCGTGCTCAGCCTAATTTCCGCCCTGCCCTGCAGCTTGCGCTTCGAGGGATTCCATTTGATGACACGGTCCCCTCAGTTGATTGTGTGGTCCCAGCTAGCGGCGAGCCCCTTGGCTTGGGTTCTCTTTCGAGTCAACCCAGCCCGTCTGATTACCAGGACTATTTATATAGACGACGCAAATTGAAGCAGATGAATATGCTGAACACGGATACCATGGAAAATCCCGTGTTGATGAAGAGCTTAGCGATGCTGATATTATGGTGCTAGGCAGTTCACCCTGGCTTCGTTATTGCTCAGAATGCAAGGAAAGTCTTCCTCCAGCAGGTGAGGTCTCACCGGAGCTTTCACGACTCATCACACGCTACTGCAAACTTCTACAGCGTGACCCATATACTGGGGCGGTTTTGGGTCTTGGAATGGAGATTTGCATTTTACATCGCCAAGAAGAACAGAAACACAAAGCACTCGAGGAAGCTGCACACAAGTGATGGCCGGTGATGTCGATTGACTTCAGGCTCTTACCAAGACGGATCATGGCCATGATTGACGAACTTGATGAGCTTGTATTCGACGGGGAGGCTCTTCAGGACTCTTTCATTTGGTCGGTATTCAAGAACGCATTGAAGTATGATCGACTATCAGTCAACGAGTTCTCACAACTCATCGATGGACAAATTAACCTACATTCTGCTGTTATGAAAATGTCGCGGCCAGGATAGTAAGAAAGCATTATGATAATTATGACAAAGTCTGACTATTACTACACATCACAGCTATGGCCCAAAAGGAGCCGCCATCATCATGCACACCCTCTTTGGCATGTTTCCCAGCACATGACGTCAACCAAAGCCCTCCGTCCTCTCCCATTCTAATATATGTCCTTGTTCCAGATACTGCAGCCGCACTAATTGCTGAAGATCTTGGAGGTAGGATTGAGGGAACGTATCACCAGATGGTCAAGAGCAGCGATGTTAGGAGTGCCCTCTATCCAGAGCGCGATGACGATGATGAACTAGATGGAATTTTTCGTGGGAATTTTTCGACTTTCCGGCCAACCACAATGCTCCCCGTGATGAGAACACCGAGACCGCCGCAAATGCACTGCTCAAATCAAAGGAGGTTTGTATTTTTTCTGCCTGTATCCATTCAATGAATTTAAACTGACAGTGTCTAGCAGCCTCCCTCACGCCCCAAACCCCGCCTTATCCAACAGCATCCACCTCACCAACCTGTCAACTCGATGGGTAGTAATACTCCGACGATCGCAGAACATAACCCCGCTGGGGCTCATCCAAGGGTTCATTTCCAAGCCCTAAGTCTTGTTGAAAGCGTTCTAATCACATTGACATAGGTTCCGCCTGAGAAATCAGACGTAGCTCCCCCTACTTCGAGCAAACATGTGAGCATCAAAATGCCAGCAACACAACCACGAAGGAAAGTCGGGCGTAGCAATGCAAACGTAAACGCCCACTTCTGATAGTCACTTTTCGATATAGAATGTCATCCTGATGTACCATATTGACTTCCAGGTCCCGGTCAAGGAACACCGAACACGCGCTCACTCAACAGTCTAACCTTCTCAGTTTCCCCCATGACAGCTCTCCCTACCACCACGATATCCAGAGATCAACTGTCGCAGGTTCAGCAACGATAGTCTTGGACGACCTACCTGATCACCATTGCCCTCATCAATTTTTTCGAATGCACCACTTCTTGTTCTCCTCAAGATTGCTGAGGTAGTCTGCATATTTGTATTTCTCCTGTTGTTACTTTTGTGGAATGGCCATGGTGTATTATGATCACTGAGTGCAAGTATGAGTGAATTGAACGCGAGCTCTGAGAGAGCTGTGCTAATCAGTGGTCAAGGTAACGAAAATCAGTGACTCAGACATTGATCATAAGCGATGCGCTATTGCCAACAGGCATGGTTTTCAGTGACTAGAGGAACAATAATCAGTGTTTCCGTCACCGATTTTTAGTAGCAAAACCCGGTAATCAGTGACAGTGTCTTTGTCACTGATTTTCAACAATTAAGTCATGGATTTTCAAAGACAACAGCGCTGATTAAGACTAAACCGGGTACTTTTTTTCAGTGTTTTTACTCCCCTCTGTGGTTAGTAAGCGGGTAAACTTTGCGTCCACGCAGGCGTTTGGCAAACGCCACAATTTGACAAAGCGTCCTCATGCCAGAAAACCCTCCAAGTTGCGACAACCTTGTGAGAATGGCGGGGGAAAAGGCAGGGTTCATGCGCTAGGGCCGTCACTCGACAGTACAATACTTGCAGAATCGCGATACAGGTGCGTCGTTTTTTTGGCAGCAAGACGGTTTTGGAGAAATCATTAGGTTTTTCAGATGACCAGCCAGTTCGGATCGCGTTTGATCCTTCATTTGCTCGGACCATGCAGCATTGTCTGCGCACTTTTAGGGGATGTGGTTCACAACAGATATTGATCCGGTGCTGCAATGGAAATGAACGTAGATCATAATCCTATTACAGTCCTCAACTCCTTTATCGCTCATGGATTTTCCCAGGTACTGAAATCGACACTCAAGGCTGAACGGAAGAAGAAAATCAAAATCAACCACGACCTGCATTCCAAAGGGGACGCGAACGACCATCCCACCTGATGGCAAACACGGCCATCACTGACTCGACGTAAAAGGTAGTGTATCAAATTGAGGCCCCTTTGCTTACCGTCCCCCACCATTTCCAGCTACTACTCTCTATTCCATTTATTGCGAACTCTTTCGCCATGGGTATTCCACACCTCCCCAGCTCAATTTCCAAGATGAATAGAACGAACTCATCCACCCTTCCGAGCAGTACAACAAATTGCGGTCAGGGACTTTCCCCTCCGTGCGTGGGACTCCCCATACCTTTGTACAGGAGAACCGATGCGTGAGCTTCTTCCCACTCCTGCTCCCTGCATAAGTTTACCTCTCAAGGGTCTGTCAAATTCTTGCACACACCATACGAATACTTGACTCCCTTGCCCACCGAAACCCATTATCAAGCGTGCCTTCCTCCCAACGTGGCTGCAAGCAGCTCACGCACCTCCAGTGCACTAAACACATTGGGAAAAGACACTGGCAAGATTGATCACCCTTACTCCCTCAATACAACCGTTGTCAGTGAGGCCTGGCTTTCTTCATACACATCCTGCACATTAGCTATAAAATGTTCTAACTCATCATCTGACTGTGACTAATCGCATCTATTCATCATGTACTTTATATATAGTGCCTAATAATGCACCTGCTTGCTTGCACTTCACCGTAGTGGGCTGTGCCGCGACAGTCAGCTTTATCTCATATTTTTATTGGCAATTCTGCACGAGTCATGGACACAGGGGGGATCTGTCACCGGGACCACATCGACCTACTTTGTCGCTTAGCCTTGGTCCCTGGAATCTCCGCGAATTGCAATAAATCTTGGCTTTGAGGTATATTTTTAAATATCGTTCATTATGGACAAACTCATTTGTTGGTGTTGCAACATTTCATGTCATGTAGATCGCAACCATGTTGTTGGGGCCTGCAGCTGTGATTGTACCTTCAGAGGTGGGCAAGTGAGTGTTTGGCACAACGCGCTGATAAAGAACACGAATGATGGACATTGCACAGCTACATCGCGACTCTCCTTGGGATGAATGTGGCAAATTCTAAAACTCAGCCACTCGCCTACCATTCTGACTACTAGCCTATAGCTGTTGGAAAACGCGATTGCGCGGGCTATGGAAAATTAAATATGGTTCGGTATGTCCTGGCACCTCTCCATGTGATAGGCGTGCTTATATTTCTTGTGAGCTGACCAAGTCAGTGTGAACGGGGGCGGATTCCATTCCGTTGGCGAGAGTCAGGCAACTGCCAACTAGTAATATACTCCAATCCCACCTTCATGCACTCATTCGTATTGTGGATGTATTATTAGGTCCGCATGTAGCTCAACGTGGTGCTGGTATGCCACGATCTTTTTCCTGCAAATAATGTCTAACCTGATGTACAACCGTGACGGAAAGGTCGTCATGGCATCCATAGCAGCCCTTTCGTTCTTCGTTCTAGCCATGTTAATCATTGGCAAACCTTGTGGAAAACGAGTCGCTTTGGTTTCCGGGGCGAACATTCTCGGGTGTCTCTGGCTCGAGGCCCATTCCAAATCCATCCATACCCATATGGAGATGGTCAAGGAACCTGATCTGGACAGCTCGAGAGCAGCAAGCATGTTTGATATCTGTCTTGGCGACATTGGGCAGTCAAGTTTTCCGGAAATGGAGCAACCAATCATTGCGCCGGCAGGTGAACGATTCTCACGACATTGCGTCTCAAAGTTGTCGAGATGCTTGCGAGAGGACAGCGTTCTTGATGCGAATGTAGGCATTCCCAACAAGGAAAATATTTCTCGCTAGCGCCTGCCTGTTTCTTGTATTTATTCAGAAATCATAATAATCCACGCCGCGCCAGACACACGATGTACCTCCACGCAGCGAGGTGCCTGCAGAGCTTACAGACACGGATAGAAACTATCGCCCGGGACAATCACACCAAGAAAGGAAGGTTTTTCCGCAGGCTCCTACACGCCGCCAGTTCGAGTGTGAGGAGTAATTTAGAATTAATATAGGGTTACATTTCCCCCGGGCAACGGCTAAGGTATACCGGACCAATTTTCGTCATACCGGCGTTGCACCTTCCACATGGAGACACCCCACGCGAATGATGTCCTGAGTCATACGCTTCTATCTGCCCATCGATCATCATCGGTCAATGTACCAACATCTTCTGAGATCCGAGAACGAACAACCATCAAGCCCGATGTGAGGTGCTTGAGTGAATTGTTCGACTTTTCGGCTGTTGAGACCTCCGTCTTGAGATCAATATCGAAGTTATCATAGGCATATGAGGCAAGCAAAAATTGACCAAGGCTGCGTAACTGAGTCTCAGACTCAGCGGACAGTGAGCGTACTGCAAGGTTCATTGCATTGGTGGATATCGTGATTCCTATTCGGGCGAGTGCATCAACGACAGTGTATGGTGTGTGCGCTGATTGCATGAAGAGAGCTAGGAAGCTTTGCATCATATTCGCCTTTTGATTCATCCCATGTACGATTATACCGCTGACAACTGTCTTTTTCTATACATTTTTTAGCTAAAGAACAGATATGAATACTACAGATTCCTACTAACCATTAGCATGCTCGCCGCGCGCTGTTTTTCACGTGGATTCTTGATCGGCGAGCTTGAGGCCGCATCTTCAGCAAGATTTCCAATGAATCCTTCAAGATCCACATCATCTACCTGATTCCAATAGTCCTCCGTGTCAATGGACACTGTTCCCATTCCAACTACAGTCTCCGAGTCTACGCCTGAGTCCTGCTTCTTCTCGCCATCAAGCATCACCCCAAGCAGACTCCACCAATTGTGCGCATTCGTTCATATGTTTTCGGCCATCTCTCTGATGCTGAAGTCCTCCATCCGTTTCACAGAGGCACTCGAGGCACCAAAGTGCCATCCATTGGCAGCAGAAGCAAGTAGGGACAGCTCCTCATGTAGTACGTGCTTGATAAGGTTGAAGCTGTGCCGAGTAAGTGTATCATATGCATCCGGGTGGTGTAGAAGCGCAAGAAAGATGTCCAAGCAATGTTGCACAAGATTGTGCCGATGGCGATGATTGTGATAGGACGGATGGGTTAGCAAAGCCAAAATCAACTCGGAAATGGAGATTTCACAATGGTCCAACTCATCAAGAATGGTATCGAGAGAGTTTGCAGGCATTTTGACGGGCGATGCAGTGGAGTGTTGCTCGCAACGGACTACTTGCATTAGCGATCCGGTATACCTTAGCCGTTGCCCGGGGGAAATGTAACCCTATATTAATTCTAAATTACTACGGTTTTTTCTCTACATCCGCTAGACCCGACGCTGTGGCTGAGCTTGTTTACCAATGTTTTCTTGCAGCCGTCTGTGAGAGTGTGAGGTTGCTTAAGATTTCGGTGTTTGAATTTACAGGTACAGCCACTCGGAATCATCCATCATACAGAATTCTACTGAGTCCATGCTACTAGGATATAGCCTCACACTCGAACTGGCGGCGTGTAGGAGCCTGGTTTTTCCGTCGTCATACGGATAACGTTACTTAATTTTGGGGCTGAGAAAATCTTGCCAAGTAGAATTCATTACCGTCGGAGTACGAATAAACTAATTGGCTGCTGATTGCACACCACCATGAATGTCAGGGAACTCGAGCTCAATTATTGGGTCCGCTCTGAAGATCCTGAAGAAATCGACCGAATCAAGATTCCAGCGACACAGACAGCCTTCGATCTTCGAGAGGCTATCAAGAACAAGAACTCAGCGACTTTTCACGATGTAGATGCACGTGCGATCCGTCTTTACAAGCCCACAGCTTCTGAATTCAGCAAACTCACCCTCTCGGATCACGCAGAGTTCTTAGGTAGGAGACGGTGTGAGTTATCGGAAATTTTCCCGGACCAACCACCCAAGGATGACATTCATGTCATAGTGGGTATGTACCCAGTCAATCCAAGCCCTAGCGCCCTTGGTTCTCATCCCTTGTCTCCAGATGCACCATCGACGATCAAGTGTTGGTTCCGTCACAGCACTCTCGACGCCAGCTTTGACGTTTCGATCCGAGCGGGTATACCCACGAGTCATGTAAAACAATACATCAAGAAGACACAGCCAAGTGTCGCGAACGTAGCCGAGCAGGACATACGCCTCTACAGGATACAGGGAGGCGAGGACGATCTCCGCGAGAGTCTTGCCGAGGTGGGCAAGGGCGAACCACTCAAGAGAGGCGCCCTGATGGACAACTTCGTCGGTGTGCCAGTTCTCGACCCTCTGTGTGTTGTTGTCGAGGTTGCCGCCATCAGAGGGAATGGCCCGACCCCTGGTGTGTGCTTCTTACGTTTCTTTGTCCTGGCCCAGAATATCTGACAATCACGGGGCCTGAAGATCAACCGGAACCAATTGGTCATCGCAACGCCTTACAAGAATACGAGAGTATCTTTCTTATATTGGGGAGATGGGACAGGTTCAACAAGTCCGATATCGAGAAGAATCGGATAGTGGAAGCTCAAGATAATATGGGCGTCCCAGGGTTCGTTACGGCTTCTGAGCAGAAGTTGATCAGAAAGCCACATCTTTCCTTCAGTGTGCGCTGTTTCCCCGAGTTGTTCGCCCACTATTTGGTTTTGACAGTCAACGTAGACACAGATGTCAATCGATGTTGGAAGTTATTTTGAAGACTCGGATGCCGAAAACCAATCTCTGGAGGATGTACGCTATGCTGAGCGATCGGAGGTGCACCATACCGGACTTCTTGCGGATCTCGATTGGCAGAAATTATGGGAGCCGGATGGGCCTTACAAACGTTCCTTCAAGGAGCATGCCGCAGGCTCGATCTTCTTCGACCCGGTCCTCCCAAGTCTAAAGAACGAAATAGGTACCGCTATCAAGTAAGTGTTCTCTTAGTTCCTCCCTTCCATATTTATGGTCTTTGCAGAAATAAAAGTTGGCCTATGAATGTTGTCGTGAAACGTAATAATGATAACGAACTACGCAAGTATTGTCCTAGAAGCGATCTGCTTATCTCACACAACGCTCTTCCTCGACTACTTGTGGAGGTTAACTCCACACCGGAGATTTCATGGCCTCAGGATCTTGTCCGGATGCTTACGACGGGAGCTTTTATCGTTCGCTTCGCGAACAATTTCGTCAAAACGTTCAGCCAGAGGAAGGATTTCGTACTCTGCACTTTCTTTATTTGTGACAATGGTACAGCCACTCGCCGTATATTAGTTCAGATCCCGAACGATGAAAGGGTATGTGGCACACCGCAATGTGACAAACAAGTTGCAAGCTCAATTGTCGCAGGTTTATTTCAGAACCCGGGGTTTTTCGTTAAATGGCTCTCTTGGTCGCGTTGAGTTCGGACGCCATTTGTATACTGTTCTTGACGCAGATTGCTACGAAGGTGATGAAGACCAAGCCGGGAAGGAGGCAGTTGACGAGCTTGGTAGTCGGATCAAGGACGGCAACCTGAAGTCGCTGTATTCCAAAGCCCCGACCGGTCGAAGCAAGAGCAAGGGGGGTGTTCGTACAGATAACAACAAGAATAAGGGGGGTGGCGGAGCGGGTGGAGATGGCCTTGCACAACTTAGAGCACACGGCTATGAAGTGAAACCGGAAGCCGTCGTGGATGACAGTGGTGGCGTGTGGGAGCCACTTTTCAAGGTCCTGACAATCCACTTTCACTCATTCGCCTTGCTGACGCTCGACCCTAGAGTCCAGATCATATTCTCACCGTTTACCGATCCACTGGCTCGAACGAGGAAATCATCGCGAAGAAAGTTCGGAAGAAATCGAATGAACTCGAGATCTTTAGACTTCTTGATACTTTCGCACTCAAGTCTGACCATGTCATCTCATTGATCGATTCGTTCGACGCGTGGCTCATTCTGCCTAAAATGATCACCATCCACGATTTCGTCGATTTCCGAGATACTAGAGTATTCGAACGCAAGGTTTCCCGAGTCTGCCTGGGCGTCATCAAGGGCGTCGCATATCTTCACAAGCACCATATCGCTCACAGGGATATTAAGCCAGACAACCTTGTCGTTGATAAAAACTTCGACTCGAAAATCATTGACTTTGATATCGCCATGCGGGTAAAGGACGAGGTTGAGAAGGGGTTGAGGCACAGTCCGATCAAGGCAGACCGATGGACCTGTGGGCAAGTTATTCTTTTTCTACTTGATCGGTTTTGCAAGGAAGATGAACCCCTGAGAACGTTTGCAAAGGATCTGGTGTCGCATGATCCAAAGCAGCAGCCATCATTGGTTAAATGGGAGTGGTATTTGGCCCCACCACGTTCGGACGCTAGGAATTTCGACTCAAGAAAGGCCTTGCCGCTTCGACGGGACCGAGGCGTCAACAAGGACGGCTCGGCGACGCCCCCGAAAGTCAAGAGGCAGAAACTTGGGTCGGGCCAGTGGTGCAACATGAGTATTGCTATCGCCTAGGACGTAAGACTTGGTGCACACTGGTGTGTTTATCAGCCTATGTACGGGCTATGTATCGGTTGGATTAGAATTTATATACCTACTGAGGGAAGCAAAATCATTGTATGTATACAGTATATACTCGGGAAGGCCGACTGCGATGTCGGCAGATACCTTGCTTGATTTTGTGCTCTTGCTCTCACACAAATTTAAGTGAAAACATTACAATAATGTGATAATGTAAGACAGTTATGAATGGGACTTAAGGACGTGGTTCAATATGAGTGAGTATGTCTGAAGCATCAAGGTAAAGAGGCGATGAAAATAAAAAGTGGTATACTCTTGCTCATCTTAGGTAGATCGCATGTCTGAATTAGATCAAGCATAGCGGACCCTTTTTGCTGCTGGCTGGTTAGGGTCTACAAAAAGTTCCATTCCACAATGCTTTTTCGGAGATTTAGTAGAGGTAACAGGACACGAATCATGGCAATATCAGCCGTGTAGACATCAGTGGGAGTCGTACCAGCACCCTTCTTGAAGGGTGCTTGACACGAGTCCCACCATAACCAGTTGCTGAACTGCATTTCAAATACCTTGTGTAGTAGTAGATAATTGTATAGACACTAAGGGTAGTAAAGAATTGCAACTCTAGTAAGTACACTATCTGCTTGTATAATACAGTGGCTATAAACATGCTCTCTCTTTATCCTTCTCTCTCTCAAACAGGAGCATCCTATGGAACACTTGTATGCGTCTGTAATGTTGTCCGTTGAGGTTGCATCGTGCAGCGCTGGCGCAGTTGCCCGATTTGGAAAGTCGCGGCTCGGCTGTTTGCTGGCTGTTTGCTGATGGCGCGCACTTGTCGTCCTCGATGTTTGCACCATTTGCGCAGTAGGTGGGTGTGTCCGGTAAATTTCCCAGTCTTCGTGGTTCATATCTGACATGTATGAGTTGCTGAGGTTGGATAATTGGTAAGTCGGTCCGTGCGATCTGGCATGACTGATTCTTGTAGGTCGTGATCGCGGCGTCTGAGGTTGTTGCAGTCGCCCAAAATATTCGGTGGGCGACCTGGGATGAGCCATGGGTGACTCAGGTATGTGGGCTGTATTGTACTCGTAGCGTTTATGCTGATCCATGCAGTCTTCAGCTAGTGCTCGCGTTTTGAGTCGTTTTGACCTGCAGCGAGCGCTGTTCATTGCGCCATCTATACAGCCATCATTTCCGTCATATCCAACACCATCCGCATCCATTTTTCGGTCCCGATGGCTTGCTTCGACTCCCAGTCCGACCTGCTCGCCAATGCGCCCTTCTGGACCTGGATTTCGACTTTGCGCATTCGTTTCGATACGGCGCGTGTTTCCGTCGATGTTAGTGGGTTCCAGGGTGCTCTGGCCATCGACTCATGCGGCTGTTTCGTCGCCGAAGTTGGCTGGCTCGTCTGTGGGCTCTGGAGGTATGTCCTCCTCTTCTGCTCGCTCTGCCGCTTTCCTATCGTGTGTTGACATTCTGCGCAGCTTCTTTGGCACGTTTCGACAGCCCTCGACGTCTCCAAACACTCCGTTTGACTTGGGCGGTAGCTGGTGCGTATGGTTCGACCTGACGTTCCTGAGGTACACTGGCTGCTTCCAACGCATCTTGCGGCTCGTGTAGGCGTATCATAACGTCGTCGATGCTGTCTGCAGCTCCCGACGCGTGCGCTTTGCAATCCGTTGCGATTCGCTCGAGTTGGGTCCCATATGGTGAGTACCCTCTTTCTTCTTGTTGTGGTTGTTTACTGATGTGATATGGTGTTTCTAGCGGCTTCTTCGATGTGTCTTGGCCATCCCTGTTGTATGTTGACGCTCCCGATGTCTCCACTTTGACGTTCACTGCGGATCGTTCGACTTGGGGTCCACTTGGTACGTGCATCTTAACTGGGTTTTCTAGAGGTACGCTGACCCTTTTTGCCGCTTCGGACAGTTCGTTCGACCGTACATGACACTGTCGTGATGCCTAGACGCTCCCGACATGCTTGCATTAGCGTTGGAGCGCGCAGTTTCGAGGTTCGTGCGAGTGGTATGCTCCCCCTCGCGCTCAGCATGTGCGCTATCATTTCGACGCTTTGGGGACCTGTCAGGTGGTTTTAGAGGTGCCCACAGGTGTGGTGATGCCCTAGGTACGTCGCCATTTAGTGGTGGTGGTCGCTGATCGAGTTCTTTGTCTAGCGGTGGTGGTCGCTCACACATGCGTGCAGTCCCTATAGCCACATCGTTTGGCACGATATGGCCATCCTGGCCATGCTCCCCCTCAATCCAGGCGTTTGGTGGTTTGCCCTCAACGTCTTTATCGTTATTGCCGTGATCCTGCACACCTTTGTGCGGATAGTCCAAGTCCGCTGCCTTGCCTATCCCGCTCGTTCAACATCATTGTCGACGACGTCTGGTGGCCTGGGGCACTCTACAGGTGTGTTCAGCAGGCGTTTTACGTCTGGCTGTTTGCCCTCGTCGATGTTGCTGATGCCCTGGCATCATTGTGCGATGTATCGTGTGGGTGGCTGCGCTTTGCGCTGGTTTGGCGTCATGCATATGCCTCTATTATGGGGGTTCTTTGGCCTGTTTGATTGTCATTTTTCGTCGCCATTGTCATTTGCCACCTACAGTACATACTCACGTCAAGGGCGAGAGCAGCAGTCGTGACAAGTGACAGCTGCCAATCAGACGTCGGACAGGTGAGGCACCGAGACGTGAAGCCAGCCAAAACACGGGCTCGCTCAGCGGCCCTGTTTACATTGGAGTCACACACCTGCGAACGCAGGCAGATACAAATACAGTGTAGACTAACAAGCAAAACCAGTAAGTTACAGCAAGCTGCGAAAAAACCCAGCAACCCAAAGGCAAGGGTGTGGTGGGCCGGGTAACGAAAAAGAGCACGCTCTGGCGAGATTATGAGTGCGCTAAGGAGAGGGGAGTGGTGCCCCTTTACGACTCAAATCCCGCCAGGCAGGATGACTCAGCACAGGAGGCGGCAGCGCTGGCGAAGGCCCATGTTGTGTGTGTGTGTGTGTGTGTTTATTATGCATGTGATGGGTATGTATGTTTGTATTTGGTTTGTTTTTTTGGACAAGTAACGTTATCTGTATGACGACGGGGCCTACCTGGACATTCTCGTCTTCCAAACCCAAAGATAAACTTCCGCGAGTCGCCGTCTATTAACTGGCCTTCCTCGTCCAAGAATCGCTCAGGGATAAACTTGTCTGCATTGGGGTATCGAGTTTCGTCGCGTGACATTGATGGAAGCATTCCATCTTTGGGCGGGCGCTCGTGTGACGTGACGCGCGACGAGGAGAGAGGCCGGGGGAGGCAGAGTGAGGTCGGGCGGCAGCGCGAAGCGCTGTCCGGCTCCACAAACCTGGGCCGATGGTGAGCTGCGTACCCAGGTCAGTAGTCGTGCTACGACGCATGCAGCGAAGGCTACGGGCCCAACTACTAGGAGGAGGACGACATGACTAAGTACTAACTAAGTACTAAGTAAATTGGTGGCTGTGGATTTATTAGCCACCAATCATATGATTTATACTATTTTAGTAGTATTTTAATGATATATACGATTTTAATAGCATGATCGGTGCGGCGTAGCCTCGGCAGTGATCATGCACATTTTTTAAGGGTGCGACTGGTGGGGACATGGTCCGGCGACAGCAGTCGGCCTGAATTTGCGGGGCGTAGCCACGAAAATGGTCGGGCACGATCGGTGGGGCATGGCCTCGGCCAGCGATCGTGCGAGTTGGGGCACGACTGGTGGGGACGTGGTCCGACGACAGCAGTCAGCCTGAATTCGTGGGGCATAGCCACGGAAATGGTTGGGCACGATCGGTGGGGCATGGCCTCGGCCAGCGATCGTGCAATGGTGTGAGTTAAGGCATGACTGGTGGGGACGCAGGTCCGACGGCAGCAGTCAGCCAGGCCTGGTGAGACATAGCCACAGCGGCGGCCTGGCACGATCGGTGGGGCATGGCCTCGGCCAGCGATCGTGCGAGTTGGGGCGCGACTGGTGGGGACGTGGTCCGGCGACAGCAGTCGGCCTGGCTGCGTGGGGCAAAGCCACAGCAGCGGTCGGGCAAGATTGGTGGGGCGTGGCCTCGACCAGCAATCATGCAGGATGGGGACGCGACTGGTGGGGACGTAGTCCGACAGCAGCAGTCGGTCGGTGAGATGAAAACGCGAGCGCGAGCTGGGCTCGTTGATGAGCCTGCGAGTGCGCGAAGTGGCGCGGAAGAGAGACGCGCTGCAGCGCCACTTTTCCCTCGCTTGCTCAAAGACATTGCTCTGCCGCTTCACTCGTGCCTCATTTCGAGTCAGACCGTCCAGCGTAAGAAATGCCAACGCGAGAAGTGGCAACCAATTGATACTGTACGTTGCACTAATTCCTTTCAGCAATTATAATAAATTCTGAAGCCATATTTCGACGGTCTGGTTTAGAAGTAAGGTACAAGAAGTAACATTTTCCTTTGTCGAAGTCATATTCCCACGATCGCCTTGAATGCCTCATAGCACTTTAGCATCTCACGTCTGTTATCGAGAGGCTTCATCCCTTCGCTACGCCGACGAGCAGGACGAGGGATACGTGGATAGCAATAAGTGACTTGTGTTTCCACCGGAGGATAGGTCCCGTGAGCGATATGATCCGACAGGCTCTGCGTGATGGGAATCTTGAAGAATGCGGGCGACGTGCCAACCATTACGATGCCGGGCATGACCTAGGGGAAGTAGGCACCGGCTTAGGTCAACCAATCAACGTCAACCTAAGAAATGGCTAACCTTTCTGACCAATTGTGGAAGTCCCATGGCCCCCCTTTGTACGTTGTTCTCGTTAAAGGCCGCAGCTGCTTCTGCTACAAGCTGAGCTCGCGCATTGACTGGCTCCGATTGCTGCAACCTCTTGTCCTCCTGGACAAGGAGAAGGATATCATTCTGACAGCGATCAACAATACAGACATCTGTTTTAGCATGTCTCTCTTCACCGCAAATAAGAAGGGGGAGGTCCACTCTCGTGCGTGCCAATCGTTGCCGACGAACGTAACCCAGAACCTTGAACAGCTCGACGGCAAAATCATCGACGGCGTTTTCGCCTTTTTCGGGGATCATGGCGAGATCAAGCAACCCCAACTCTGCGTTACGATCTTGTTGTATAGTGTCAGCATCGAGAATGTTCAGCAGCTCTTGATCAATCAGAGGTTGTGGCAACTCCTGTGATGTAAAAAATCGAGAAGTCTTGCCAATCACGAGTGCGGAGCTGCTGTGACTCACCTGTAGACCAAAGAACAAAAGGTAGTCCACTTGTTGGATGGTGATATGATATAAATCCAGATCACTGCGCGTCCGGTCACTGCCGGATTTGGCGGAGCGAATGATATCAGCCATAACTTCCTGATGCTAAGGGGTGTGCGGTTGGCGAGCCTCGGGCAAGTTTGTTTGGCGAGGCGTGAGAAATCATGTGACTGAGAATCATCGGAAATGGCATCGCAATTCCGAACACTCCGAGTACTCCGAATGTACCTCAATTAGCGAGAGATCTGGACTGTGCAATGGGACTCCTCAACATCACTGCAAAGATCTCGCCACCTTACGCGCCCTCTCAAAGCGCTGATTCGTACTGCTCAAAGCCTTCCTCGTATACAGAATCCCCAACCAAGTTGCCGAGACCATGCTGGGACAACGTGTGTGGTTGTCACATTTGAAGCTCACACCCTTGGGGACATCCAACCTCCTGCCTTACTCCTGGTACCCTTGGGATTCACCACCCTTAAATATGCAGTCGTAAAGCAGGCTGTAGGACGTTGCTGGTCCCCAGAATACCGTCGTATTCTAGCTATTCTCAGAGAGCACAACACGTCCTCCATTCTCGATATCTTACAAGCTGTAATCGACCGTTTCATTGAAACGATCAGAATCGAGAGAGTCGATACCAAGACCTTGCCCCGCTACTATATCCATTCCGACAATCTGGCCTGCATAAGCTCCAGGTCCGACCTTACTTCGCGAAACTGGAGTACCTGGTCTCCAAGGACAGCATTAGTACCAGAGAGCGGCTCGTCCCGTGCTTGATAGGTTCGTTTTCAATTGCTCCCGTCTTTCGCAGAAGTCCTTCTTGTGTTATATATTGGCCATCATGATATTGTTTGTAATAAACGAATGTCATGAAGTTCCAGACCGAGGTTAGGCTGTACTGAGAATAACACGCGTCACCTGAATCTCAGAAAAACTGATCATTCGATTACTAGCAGTGCCCCAAATACCCTGCACACTCGAGTCATGCAACAAGCCTTTATCGTGAGAAGATGCGACCAAGCACTTCTCTGCTGACGTGAGGGCGAGGCGTGAGTCGACAGGAGAAATGGCCGGGGCAGCTACAAAAGAGGTCACAACCGAAATGCCGGGGGGAAGGCCTGACATACTCTGTCATGCCTGTCGTGAATGTCGCCTTGAACGTAATCTCATTTCCATCCGCATCTCTAGCGAGGTCAAGGTCAAGTGTGGCCAACATTGTCAGAATAGCACTCCAAACAGATGCGTCGGCGGCGTATCGTCCTGGAAATGATGAACGTCACCTCGTCTGTCCCGCAAGAGCAAGCGATATGCCTGGACATTTTCGTCTCCCAAATCCAAGGATAAACTCCTGCGGATCGTCGTCTGTTAACTGGCCTTCCTTGTCCAAGAATCGTTCAGGGATGAACTTGTCTGCATTGGGGTATCGAGTTTCATCACGTGACATTGTTATGAGCGATGATGACCCATCCATCACTGATCTCTAGCTCCACCTACCATGCGTTTGCAAAAACAATTGCCCCTGAAGAAATGGTTCATTCTACCAGCGAATTGACACATGCAAGGCGCACCTTTGGGTATGAAGTAACCTTGGTATATATTGTCACACGTGACAGAATGAGACACGACTTTAAAACGCTCGGAAAGAAATGTATGGATTGGACCAGGACGCACGCATCGGGAAAACCGGCCTCCATCTCAGTGTCTCTCGCACGATTGCCTCGATATATGGCAACGACGGCATATCGTCAAAGTCAGGGAGTCTGTCCATTCCAACTACAGAATCGATTGATGCCCGGGCATGTTTCCAAATCTGTGGATTTTGCACCATTGCAAGAGTGAACGTCGTTAGCCGTCGAGCTGGTCTATATATTCGCTGAGAGCCGACTCCATTCCCAAAGTAATTAGAGCAAACCGTGTCGGAAGAGCCTGTGTTCGACAAAAGGCAGGGTCAACTATTACTCTTTTGCGTCAGCGAAACCCTACCGAGAAACGCAGTCATCGCAGCGTGCTTGAGAGCGGTCTCGTACGTAGAACGACAGACCCTGTGTAACATTTTATAGCACCGTCCGTTCACATCAACGCAACTTCGCGGCATCTGTCGCAGACTTCCTGGCGCTCAATGCGGCCCAGTGTTTGACACGCACACAGAATTGCCATTTGCGGCAGCCGAGGTGCGATCCGGGATTTCCCGACTTGACCTCACAAAAACACTTGTCGTGACTCAACTTTTCTCACGCTGCTTGTTTCCCTCAACCACAGGCGAACCGTCCTTCCTTTTGTTCCTTTTCTATTTCTGCGACCTGGTAGCAATGGGATCGTTCGATAGAACATCCGGCTTAGCAGTCTTTCTTTTTCTCTCCTTTCCACAAGCAACTCTTAGGCGGTAGAAAGGACTTGAGACCTCGCGAGACGAGCTGTGTTAGGAGCTGTGTGGTGGTTGTGGGTCATGTAATGTGAGTCGCTTATCTAGCCCTCGCCCTTACCTTCCCAAACCTCCATACGAAGGCCCGTGGTAGACGCTGGTCAGGACGCCCACAGGCACTAGCCATGCATGCCGATCTCGGGCGCGCTATTCCTAATGGCGTCATGTTGCTCGTTGTCTGCATACTTTTGGTATGGTTCCATGCCTTTATACGCCCTCGCATCTCACGCCCTTGCCCTTGTGCCGCCCTCGCCTAGCTGTCGCACAGACTTCTCACACTAACGAACCTAATTGTTGGCATTGTTGGCATACGGTACGCAGCATGGAATGGATGCCTGTGATGCTTAAATCATTGACGTGCAGACAGCCTGTCTCACGATATCCTTAGAATGTTTTTTTGAGAGTGGACTGCGATAAGGGGGGGTGGTGACCCTGTTGTTGCATGGATGATGGGTGGCAATGCCCTATCGTTGAAATATGAGGACAACAATGGGAAGTGATGCCCCCGTTGTTGAAGATGTGATGGGTAGTGATACCCATCGTTGAAATACAAGGACAATGGGAAGTGATGCCCCCGTTGTTGAAGACGTGATGGGTAGTGATACCCATCGTTGAAATACAAGGACAACGGGAAGTTATGCCCCCGTGGTTGAAGACGCGATGGGTAATGATACTCATCGTTGAAATACGAGGACAACAATGGGAAGTGATGCCCCCATTGTTGAAGACGTGATGGGTAGTGATACCCATGCTGAAATATGAAGACAATGGGAAGTCATGCCCCCGTTGTTGAAGATGTGATGGGTAGTGATACCCATTGTTGAAATATGAGGATAGCATTGAGAAGTGATGCCCCTGTTGGGTAGCAATGTTCTATATTTGGAATACGATGACAACAGGAAGTGGTGCCCCTGTTGTTGAAGAGATGATGGGGAGTAATGCCCTATCAATGAAATTATAATTATAATATCATGAAGTGGTGCCCTTGTTAAACCATAATGTGATGTTTGAGGCAGGTGCCTTGCCTGTGCCTCAGAATATCTGCATAGCTTGTTTCACATAAAGAAGCTATATCATGTGAAGCTTACAGTATATGAGTAGGCTTCTCATTCTGAAAGTTAGTAAGAGCATAAAGACCTGCTTTGGGCCCAGTCATGCCCAATTTTGCAACTAATCACTTCCTGAACACAGTCGCCTCCTACTGACTGACCACCATCAACGTGTCTACTGACGACCTCAGCCGTGGCGTATACACCGTCGTATATTGCCCACACCTAGGGCTTGGGTATTCATTGAGGTTACTTGCTCAAAGCATTGTCAGCCAATCGCGCTGCAGAGCGTTGCCTCCAAAGGATGAGACCAATGTACACGTGTCAAGATTGTCCGATTCGTGATTTTATGGTAGCGTTCTTTGTCAAGACACAGCCGAACCTGCTGCGAACACCAAGGCGCATTCCTTGGCCTTTACAAGCGCTGCCTGAGAGGCACAGCAGTAGCAAAGAGTCACACAAATTGCGATATGGCAATCCTCGACATTCACATTGAATTCAAATGGCATAACTCCGAAGATCCTTTCGTTGTACCTGAACCATCGGATTCTCTCGAAGACACCCACTTCATATGTGACTCGGACAACGCCAGAGACACGTTGGGCCAGATCTCCGCATATGCTGAAGCGCAGTTATCGGCACAATATCGTACGCACGCATTCTCTATCTATGTTTTACGGGATATTGCGCACATAATTCGGTGGGACAGGGAGGGAGCCATAGTAACTGCACCCTTCGACTACAATAACGACCCGGCCCTTGTACAATTCCTCTCCCTCTACTCGCACGCCTCCCCCGAGTTGCGTGGTATCGATACCACGGTTTCACCTGCTGCTGGAGATGAGGCGACAGTCGCGAGGAAGAAGTTAGGTCTACCTCCGGAGACGCTAATGTTCAAAACCAGTATCCCATATCCAATGGCCCCAGTTAAACAATCAGCCGAACCCCTGGAGCCAGAGCGATCCAAACTTACAGTAGTCTTTCCTTCATTTGATGTCATCCCTTCACTTCCCGCTTGTCGTGCGACACGTGCTTGTCCCGCATATGATCCCGAGGGGGACCGCGTTGTATTCTTGAAAGACTCGTGGCGCATCAGCACATCGGATACTGAACCCGAAGGAGATATTTGTCTGAAACTCAACACCTCATGTGTCGATCATGTTCCTCTTTGCCTTGCATGTGGGAATGTAGATAGCTGGGCCGAACAGCACACACAGACGTTGAAGTATTCGAAGTATTCGTGGGCGTGTCGTAAAGGCCTTATCGTAGTGCCCCATATTCATTATCGACTTGTCCTCGACCTCGTGGGGAAAAGCTTGTCCTCCTTCGCTTCGTCTAAGGAACTCGTGCAAGCTCTGCATGATGCGATGATCGGTAGGCTATTGTCTATATTCGACAATCATCGAATAAATAACCCTTATCGTCAAGCTCATCAGCAGGCTTATGCCATTGGGATTTTGCATCGCGATCTTAGTGTTGGGAACGTCATCATCGTTGACGGACGAGGCTATCTAATCGGCTGGGACTTTGCAAAGTCTATGTCTGTCGAATGGCCGCGTCGATTAACACGCGCTGTAAGTGCACTTATCTTAACCGCTCTCTCACTAATGAACATCCCCAGGGCACTTGGCAGTTCCTTTCTGTGCGTCTCGTGGAAGACACAAGTGCACTTCACAGGGTCCAGGACGACATGGAGTCGGTGTTCTGGGTGCTTTTGTGGACGGTTTTGATGTATTCTCGGTCATCTCTACCTCTCGAGGCTCGCACTACCTTCATAAGAAGCACCTTCGAGTCTGTACCCGGCACAGAGAGTAAACGAGGTGTGTTCGCGTCTCAAACGATTCACGGACCCACTCTTCTCCCTGGCCGGGAGTCGCTGCACAAATTATTAAAAACACTAGCCGACCTCTTCAGGTACTTCTATTATCGACCAGAACAGCGGGATAAAGCTGCTGTGGAACGAGTCAAAGCACTCCAAGTGCATTCCATCGAAGTGTAGGATGTCGCCATCTGAGTGGGAGTCATCGTGATCGAGCGATTCGCAATCACGGCCACCAGACACAGCCCGCCCAGGTACCCTGACTTTTTTTGCGACTGCGACTTTCCTCCTCTATCACCGATTCCAAGACATGTTTTGACCTCAGCACAACCACCTTGCCCAAATCTGCTCCGTAACAATCGGCACCAATCAGTTCCTGCTCTTCGGCTGCATCATCAGCGGGCCACTCCATTTGCAGGTGACTGGAAAACATGTAGATGATGTACCTGTGGTTCTTCAGCTTCTTTATAGATTCGTCGTGCTGGTACGAAGGTAAAGCTTGTAAGACGCATATCACGAAGAGACGGAGTCAGAGTCGAGTTACTCGGTGCCCGACGGGTTCTGGAGCAGTCTAACTTCTCTTCCAGACTCTCCATGATCATTGACGTTCACCGGCTAGCTTTACTCGAGTCTCATAGCTCCATCGCATACATTCAACGTCTGCTTCTTTACGTCTAATTCACACCGATCCATACGGCCCAGTACAGCTGAGAAAACTATTGTGAAAAACCACGTATCATCATCAACCCCATCGCTACCGCGTACCGACGGCTGAACATGCCGGGATTGTCAGCGCCATATTTTCCGGCAAACACTGTTGGCGTAATTTTACTGTTTGGGCGTGTAGAGGCCTCATGCACATGACTCGTTAGTCTCGAGCCGTTATAGGAAATTCGGGTGAACACGGAATACAGATCTTCCCTATAACGTCTGGGGACTTTTACTGAATCAAGCATGCGACAGAAGGTTGGGAATGGCAAGTGTGGCAGCCATGGGTCTGGGTGCACGTGCGCAGCGATCAAGTCTGCCCATCGCCTAAAACGCCCTGCCATCCGTTATAAATAGGAGCTGATCCAAAACATCGTTGGCCATCCGCTGCATAGCAAAAAGGAGGACCCACAAAGGCATTTCAACCATCCGGATGATTTGATTATATTTGCTCGTTCCCGGGAATAACGGCAACCGTAGAAACAGCTCGACGGCAATACAGCCCAAAGATCCCATGTCGATGGAGGACGTGTCGAGATTCCAAGGATAATTTCAGGAAATCGATTGGATCTCGATTGGATATGGGTGTATACAGTCTACCACCCGTGACATGCTGAGCAATTGGTTACCTTTGTTCGAGGAGATTGCAACCTTGAGCAGGATAGGGGTAAACGGTAAGCGATCGAGTAGACGTACGACTTTGGCAAGATACTTTCCGACTTAAGATCGTAGTGGCTCAACCGTGCATCCTTGACCACAGTGCGTCCAATGCTGGGCAGTAAGTACTTTGACAGGTTGGGTGCGACCCTGAAATTGACTTTGTTTGATGAGTTCGTAAATATTCAAGGAAAGGAGTTCAAAAACGAGACAGAGATGGTTGGTAGTCGCAAGATATGGCGTTCGTCCCGAGGATCGCATTGATTATTGAGCTGGATCAGATGAGATAACGCACTGATGGGTATAGAGAGATGCGTACGAATTCGAGCATGGTGACCTCCTACTTTGATTCAAGTAGGCTGTGTTGCTATTGACGATCTCGACGGTGATAATCTCGCTTGACTTGATGCTCTGTTACTTGACCGCCTGACTAAAAGTGCCTTTGCTGAGAATACCGAGAATGTAATAACAACTGTCAACTAATTGACGTAGATTTCTTAAAAAATGAACGCTGAGACGGAATGATCACGTACTTAAAGGATATAGTCATGATCCTTATCATCGTAGCCATCGTAGTGGCTAGATCTGCTTGGCTTCGTGTGGAGGAGATGGGTAGTTAGAGAGAGTTTGGGGTGGTTGCTGTCATGTCTGGTAGGCTATTATTCAACGTTGAACGCGCGCTCCAGGTCGCGCTGGTGGTTGTGGCGGGTGCGGGCGACGACGACAGAGGGGGTTACGCCGAGAGAGGCGCCACTATAGACCTGGTTGAGTGTGCCGGCGAGATACGAGGACTGCGAGTTGTCGTGCTCAAGCGGGGTTGTCCCGACGAACTGGGCCGCTGAGTGCGCTGGGGGGCGAGCGGGGTAGAAGTGGGGGCTCTCGCCGCTGCCTGTGCTGCCTGGGAGAACGAGAGGGGCTCGAGACGCTGCATCTGTCAGCGAGGGAGGTAAAAGCCGTCATTGCTCCGTTAGTCGCACTGTGGCCAGCATGTCCCTCTTTATCCTCACCCTATGTGCACCTCACCCCGCGATGGCAGGTTCTATGGGTGCTTCAGAGTCCAACCTACGTCCCCAGAGCTGCCAATGCACCTTCTTCTGCCAGTCCTGTACAGCTTGTTTCCCTGCTCTCGTTTTAATCTCACTCTTCAGGTTGCGCAGATAAACTTCCTCTTTGTACGTCTACCCCCTATTTCCATTTATCCTTTTCTCATTCCCCAGTAGCTCAGAATGAATGGTCCGCGCAACAAGGAGCAAGATCAATCCGACGCTCTTCCATTTACCACCACCACGTCCTCAACACAAGTCTCGGATACCCACACTGAGCCTGCGAAGGAGCCTCGTGAACGCCCCAGCTTTCTCGGTTTACCCACCAGTCAAGGTGCCCAGGCTGGCCCTCCGTCTACGCCTCCCCAGTTCTATGGCCTTTGCGCAGGGACTACTTCCTCACTCGAGACCGCGAATCGGGTTCATGCCCAGGGCAGCATTGCATCGAGATAAGCGCATGTCACCACCACACAGTACCAAGGCAAAGTTCGCCAATGCTCTCCCTACCACCACCATTAACCAATTATGTCTCCTATCCATGTGCACTGCTGACCCCCCTTTTCCAGGGAATCCGTTAAACGCGATGGAACACTTCCCCGGCTCACTTGGCTGTTTTTCTGTACCCACTCCTTGCGAGCGCATCGCGGACGCCGTCTCTTGCATCCAAGATACCTTCCGGTCGCTTGGAGATGAGTTTGACGTGCCAATTATGTTCGATGGCTCGCAACCGAGGGCATGGGCAGAAACCTACGGGCTGAAGACTTGATCGAGCGCGATGTACTCAAGGAAAAGAAGTGACGGTGCGTGACTAGTCAGAGCACTGTTCCTGTTGGCACTGAGGTTTTACTTGAATGAAGGTCTTGTGCTTTGTTACACCCTGATCGATCGCGGGCTTGACACGAGGGATCAACGTGACTGAATATCTTATTGAAACATCTCATATGTCATGCAACCGCAAAATATCTGCTTGGGAACAGGACCAACGTCTCACCAAGGAGGAACAGGGCATGAATACCAGTAACCACGCGTTCCCATGATACTGTCCTATCCGACTGTATGTTAGCTGCACGAAAGCCTTGGCTCGGATCATTGTTCGTGAGCCTTTGGCCTACCTCGAACGCCGTCTAATCATCGGTGTACAAGTGCGAATTATTCCAAACAGGCTGTTAGTGATCAGAATATTCGGTATATATACCCGCACTCGACTCAATCGTTTCGAGGATTCCACGGGACGACATCTTGGGAACGGGAATATAGCAGACGGTCAGACTCTGTTGTTGTCACATATGTAACGCGTAATCGCTTATTTGATGTTTGCACAGTTGTGTAATCCGGAATCGACCTGTTCAAAGGCGTGGAGGTGATGTTTACCCTCCGGCTTCTTCCCTCCCGAGAGCCTTGAAAATGACGCCAAGCCAATACACTTTGCGCTCCCCGATGATAACAAAGGAGAAGTGCAGTGAGTTTCCTATGCTATATCTCTTGATTGCTTTTCACAATTTATAGCTGCACTCACTCCTCGTGTAAACCATTTCCTTTGTTCTGTACCGTGCAGGTGGTGACGTTATATGCAACCTTGAGAAATACATAACTTTCTCTCAAGTGCGTCTCGCCCGTCTGCCCTTGCCAGGTTCTAGACCCCGTTTTGTAGACATTTTTGCATAGTGCGCATGTGCATACTATGACAGCTATATGTACTAATTCATTACCGGTCTGATTATCCACGGCCCACAGGAGTGTAGGATTGTGGAGTGTGGTACCTCTGGGAAAGAGCGGTACAGGATATAGTTGATGGGAATTCTCATAAGGACATGTCTGACTCTCTGCTTAGTAAAGCCACAACGATGCTCCTGAAAATGCTTGGAATCGAGCGTGCGTGGAAAATGCAAGCAGCTGGCGGTGGTATGTTGAAGCCCCGCCAGATCCTTGTAACTAAGCCTTGTGTTCTGGCAACCAAAGTCGAGGAGTACCTCAGAGATTTACTTGCGTTGCTAGCCCTAGCTGGCTGTTCCCTCGCAGATCTAAAAGCACTGAAACAGGGCTGGTAGATGTCAATGACATAGAACGAGCTGACATCCCGAAGATTTAGCTTGTTAGAAGAGAGCCACCTTCCTCTATTCGTTACCTTTGATCAGGTAATCTTTAATCTCGATGTTGATCTCAAATGTTTATACTCGAGTTCCAGCTTGCACGGATGATTGCCGGGGATGTTCTGAGTAGCGATGACGCTGAAGCCGAACGTGTCGCAAAGTTTTTCATGAATGCCGATGATATCAAAGCTCAAGATTCGTTTGTGACGTATGATACTGATGCCCGAACTTATTGGCCCCACCTTCCACAGCCATTGCTGATGGGCTTCTGTGCGTTCCAGATTAACTACGTTAACCAGCTTGATAATCAGACATATTACAGAAACTTGGCTTGTATTCTCGGAATTCATGGGTACGTAGCCACGATCTCAGGTAATTTGGAAACGGCCAATTCCTCTATAGGTGTTATTAAGGGACCCGAGAAATCCTTGTCGTGTCCTGATGGATTTCTAGACGAGGCAGCGTGCTGTTACCTTTCAGCCTGGTCCAATCCTACCTTTGCGAATCACAGACAGACACTCTATACACTCTTCCGAGCATATTGCAAGCTTAAAAAGGTGCGTCGCCATCATGACATTGCCGACCGAACTCATGCGATCCTCAAAGCTTTGTTTGGAGGCGTCTCATTGGGGAGGCAGAAAGTTCACCACCTGTATGTCCAAGCGTCATAATAAGGCCTGCATTCTTGCTGATCAACGTAATACAGCTATGTCGATCAAGTTGTTGTATTTGGGCTTTACATTCGCTCCAGTGTTATGGCTTATCTGCCAAAATCTCAAAGGATCGTTTTGGGCAGGTGATCTCACGCAGACAATTTCGACAGGAAGCTCATTCAAATTTGATGGCTTAAAGGCCTTCTTGTATTGTATTGAAGTAAGTGTTTTTTTACTGATGCAGGCAAGAAATCAATGCATGATGTTGTATCACAGAGATACCAAAGCCTGTATCTGATACAGGACCGCTCTGTTGCTGATCCTGTGATGTTACAACTCGCGAAGAATTACAGCTCTCATGGCGGGATCGTGGACTGTGCTTATAGCGTTATCAAGCACACCACGCTCCTTTGGCCTGATGCGATTGATAGTCTCAGGCCAGAGCATGGCACCGTAGCCAGTTGGAAGCCGGTGTTTTTCCATAGTTGTGATTAGGACACCGTTCGATACGAGCAATTTTCTTTTTGGGGGATCGTGCGTGGCTTACGCTCTTTGTTATCCATTTGTCTGATATTTCTTTCAGTGGGAGCCGAATTGAGTTCGGGGCTCAGTAATGTGAGTAAGAAGGATGTTGCGAGCTACCTATTTTGTTCACATGGCTCTCTCTAAAGGTGTCCGTGTACGAGATGAAAAGGCACAGGATAAATTGCGGGAGGAAGTAGGCGAAATTGGGCTCATAATGTAAGGTGACAAAATGAATGGCTTAATGACTTACTCAGACCTTGTTCTAGGACGTTGTATAACAGCAAAGGTCTCGAGTTTAATGATGTAGGCCTACAACCATTCTTCTCTTCGCGAACTTAATATTTGGTTGTAGGTACTACTGTAAAACTTCTTTGAGGACTCTGCCGTAGACGCATCGCGCTGGTCAGTGCTACTAAATGGCGCAAAGGGTGAAGTCGATGGGGGGGATTTGGCCAAGGCATATACGCCATCCTTTGGGAGGGACGCTTCGCTGGAGTATGTAGCGAGTTGAGCATGGTCCAAAATCTCTAGCTTCTCCACTAATTTTGTCTGCAGTTGAAGTTGCTATACGTAGGCATTACGCGTGCGAGATCTTTGACAAGTCCGACAAAGGCGAACCCATGCGAGTGGGGAGTAATCATGCTTGTTTCTGCAGGATCACTTACGCTGTAACAGATGATTTGGACGCCACGGAATCAAGTACAAAACTGTATGCCTGGGACAGATGTTCCACATCTTGCAGTATCTTCAACCCCAGATGAATGGGCATCATTCGGCCATGACTTGTTCCACCACAAGAGATATTCCCAGGCAATCCACTGTTTCGCAAGGGCATTGATGCAACGTATGGAGGCGATATGCGAGGCTTTTCACTTCCGAGAAGTTGCTCGTGCAAAAGTTGGCGTTACATCACTTAGAGCTCAGGAAGTTACTTTTCTTGCTGTCGCAGTTGCCTTCGTGAAGAGCGCGGATGATGTCACACCTGGAAGGGACAAACTCCAGTACCACCGTAATGCCGCGGAGTGCTATGGGCGTGCTGGAGATGATCGAAAAGTAGCCAAAGCGTACCTTTCTGCCGAAGAGTACAATTTGGGTGCGAGACGCTTTAGAAAGGCTGGGCTTTTTGATGAAACAGTCGGGGTCCTACATTATCAGAAGGTCTCCAAAGGTTGTTCAGAAGAACTGTATACTGCGTGTCGGTTGTTCTATTGCTGCAGGCGTGACAGAAAGAAGTGCGTACACCATTGTTTGTGTATGTTGTGCAACTCGATTGATGGGTCTGAGCTCAGTCGCATTTGCCACTATTCAAGTCCTCCGATGAAGAAGAAGAGGAATTCCTCAGGGACTATGATCTCGACATTGCCCGGGCTGCATTGTTGGGGTCTCATGGAAGATATTCGGATGCAGCCGAGATCCACTTGGCGGAGAGACCCTTTATGCTATCAATGGCCTCTTGAAGGAGGAGTCTCGCGACGCCATCCAAAGAGCCACCAAAATTCTCTTGGATGGTTTGTGGTTTGGGTGCTCGTTTGGTGTCTCTCCCAAGGATGTGGCGGCTGACCAGGTGTCATTGAACTCTTGAACTTGGCTCGTACATTGCCGCCTGACCTGATGGATCCCCTAGATCTTCATTAAGTATGCCTTCGTTCAAGGTGTTTGGAATCGCATTTCTTATGACAACTCTCACAGATGTCCATGTTCCGAGCCATCGCGCAGGGGAATTTAATTGCCCTTGGCAAGCTCGCCCCTGAATTCATCAATAGAAACCGAAAGGCCGCTGCATTACTCGCGCTCGATCATTTCTTCCGCCATTTGCCAAGCCTCAAATCATACAATGCTCACGAAATGACACCCTTCCTCACCAATTTCATGGCGTATACTCGCCTTCACTCTATCATTTATCATCCCGACCCACTTGACATTGATTCCATTATGCGATTGTTCTGTGTCAGAAAGGAGTCCAGTACTGAGTATTGACTCGCACTAGGGTCCTTCCCTCATAGTTCGGTTGCAGGTGATCGTAATGGACCTTCTTACTCTCAACATTCCATTGTAGCCCTCTCCCTGAACGATATGGCCATGGCGCTCCGCAAGTATTTAGCAGAACATCTGTGCGAACGGGTCCTGGAGGAGAACGAACTCTGCCGCACCTCAATTTCATGTCAAGCGTGACGAGCTGGACTCCAAACGATACAATTTGCGCCTTGGCATTCACTTACAGCAAATATGCATCCTTCGATTGGTGTTCTCGGTGAATCCATGCACTCGCATTCGCGTTATGTATGTGATAATCTGACTTTGTTGCATTCTGAATGACATTCAACGTGACGTAGCATGCTAGACTGGCTGAGTCGCCTCTATGAAGCCTTCAACCCCCAGTCTCGTGTACAGGGTTCCATCGCCAATTTTGACCTCTCCCTGATGCGCACTAGTGCTCAAGACGATATGCGCATCATGAAATACTGGGTACAATACGCACTTCACAACCTCCACCCCGACCGCGGGGATTTTCTTACCGCCTTGTTGAGATTGGCAAACCTCTGTTTTACTTTTGACGAGTCTAGTGCCGTCGGTTGCACCAACAGAGCATTGTTCAATATTCCCTTTGCCCGGATCCCGCGGATGATATTTCCGGATGGTGATTATGTCGTCGAGGACATCACCAAGTTTTTTTGATGGCAGTATCAATCTATTTCGGCGGGTTTGAAGTTCATAAGGTATGTGTAGCACTAACACTTACGGACGTTTCTCGCACTAATCTTCTCACAGACACATCCTCAAGTCTTCGCAGGTGATAGATCTGTCCGTTCTTTGCGACGTTCTAGAACAAATTATCGGGAAGATTTCCATCTCCTGGCGTCTTTCGTTTGGCCCTCCACTGGGTGGCCCTGTCCTTCCACGAGCCTGGCTTTCTTCAAATGAAGATTTTTCAAGTAAGAAAGGGGTCTGGGTTGTTCTCACAGTAGCCATGTTGGATTGCGTGCAAGATTTATTGGTGCGCATACAATCAGAACTGTATGTAGCAGCCCCAAGGACTTGTTGGTGGATCAATCCAGAACCCGGAGACATATACACTTCTGAATACCAAGCTGACCCCAATAATCTGCAACGCCTTTACGTCCAGAATGTTGATTTTCTTGCTTTTCAATCTAACGGGCCGCTGATGACTTTTATTAGCTGCAGGGCGCTCTGCTTTCGTGTGTTCATTACCTCATACATGATAATGATACAGTCCGAACGGCGGTTTTTAGCGACCTACAATGTACGAAATCCGGGCATCAGGCAAAAGATTAGAGGCATTTTCAATTCTCTGTAGGCCGCAGGACCTGTGCAACGAGCATACCGACGGTAATTTACTTTCCACTTGCCAAGGTTTCTGAACTTCATTGATTCCCAGGTATGTGGACGCACGTCATAACGAATTCTTGAAGGCTGTGGTTAGATACGACATTGAGGCTAAGGTGGTTATTGAAGATCTGGTGCAACTACTTCACCAGGCAAGGGAGCTGTACCGAGCTCCATCTCTGAGGTTGCCTAGGATCAAGCACATCTATTTCACGAATCCCTCTGACATTCCATCCCTATTGTCATCCCAGCTGATGGTAACCCGTTCCGAACCACTTACAAATGCACCAACTTCCGTCCCTCCGGACATCTCTCAGACTGAAAAGGCTGGGGATGAGGACAAAGCTCTCCTGGAGGGGCCCAATGTCGAGCCAGTAGACGAGGTCCATGAAGAGCCAGAGCCACAAGAACTCGTGCCGAGAACAGCTGAGCCTGCGTTGATACATGGGCACGGGCCGACTGCGCAAGAGATCTCGGCTGCGAAGGTGATCCAAACTGCGTACCAAAGGTACCACCGACGTTGTAAGAAGTAGACTCACGCCTTTGGGACAGGGCTCAAGGCACAAAAGAACACCGTCTTTGTCAAATGTTTGAAGAACGTGTATGTTTCAAATTGGGGAAGGACGCCGTGCCGTACCTTGTATCTGTGGGCATTACCAAGACTTGTCGTATGCCTTGACAGGGCGCTCTCCATTTCCCACGAATCCAAGACGACTGATTTTGAAGGAGGAACATGATTGTCTCCAAGATCTTGCAAAGAAAACAAGTCAGATCAGGTGCGTAGTACCATCACGAAAGAATGTTCTTTTAAACGACCTTTTTTTCTTTAGTACTTTGCTCAAGGATGGTCACAATTTACGCAAGAAAATAGAGCCAAATGCCACCATGCACCAAGCGACGAACCGCGACAAGGCCGAGTTGAAGCTGGTCGTCTCGGCCATCAAAGATATCATCTATTGCCTTCCTTCCCAGGCCCATGACATTCAAGACAACTTCGACTTCGCTTACAAACCCGTGATATTTAAAAAGCAGCAGGCTCCCAAACCGGAGAAGCCAGGCTTCAACACGGAGGATTCGATTGGATTCGATTTCTGACAGAACCTTTCGATACTGTACTTTAACTATGCATGCTTATGTTGTACGACTCGGTGTAAGAATTGTTCAGAAGAGCTACTGACGAAGTGTCGATTGTTCTGTTGCAAACGTGACCGTAGCATGAGGTGCGTGCCCTATGATTCGTGCGTTGTGTAGCTTGGCTAATGCTCTTGAGCTACTTAGGCCGCGTTTGCCGCCATTCTTGTCTCTTGAAGAAGAAGAAGAGGAATTCTTCAACGACTATAGGTTTTTGGAGTTGGGCCGCCTTTATGGAAGATATTCAGGGGCCGCTAAGCTTCATTTGTCAAAGAACCGCCCGATCAATGCGATTAAAGACCTCTTGAGGGATGAGTCTCGCATCGTGATCCAGAAGGCTATATACCGAAATTCTCTTGGACAGCCTATGAAATTAGTGCTCGTTTCCTATTGCTCCCAAGGACGTGGCGACTAACCAGCATATCGCTCAACTATTGAACTTGGCTTGTGAATTCAATGTCCGATGCTTTGGTGGATCCGTCAGACCATCGTGAGGTACGCCAAAGTTTGTATGGAAGCTTGGGATCGCATTTCTCACAACATTTTTTTTAGATATCTATGTTCCAGGCCATTATGCAGGGGGATCACCAGTCCCGATTAGCTTGCTCTCAAATATATCAACAGAGATCAGAATGCTCCAGTGTTACTTGCTCTTGATTATTTCCTCAGCCGCTTTCCAGATCTTAAACCGTACAGCGTTCATGAAGCGTCACGCTTCCTGGTCAGATTCGTGAACTTCACTCGCCTTCTCTGCTGTCATTTCCTATACCGACCCGCTCAGCATCGACTGGATTAGGCGATTGTTTTGCATAAAAGAGGAATCCGACACCAAGTATAGCTTAGGGATTCGCTCCTTCCTCCGCCGGTCGACCACAGTCAATCGTGGTGGACGTCTTTATTCCAATATTTCCGTCGTGGTGCTCTATAAGCAGGATGTAGTCTCGGTCCTTCACAAGCATCTGGGGGAATACTTACGTGAACGTGTTCTAGAAGAAAGCAAACACTGCCACCAACCACCAGTTCCCTTCTACTGTGCCACTAACCCGTGTAACTGTGCCAATTGTCCTCGAGAACATGTCAAGTTGGATGAGTAGGACTCCACTCAATCGATCCTTACACTCTCCTTTGCAGTCGAGCTATGTGCGTGGTGATCTTGATGCAATCGGAATCACACTCAGCGTGACTTAGCACCCTATATTGGCTTAGTCGCCTCCATGAAGCATTCAACCCACGATATGTGCAGAGCCCTATTGTTAGTCGCGAGCTTTCTCTGATACCTAGTGCTCATGACAAGATGCACCTTATGAAGCAACGGGTGCGAGATGCGCTCTACAGCATCTGTCGGGACTTGTTTACAACTGCGCTGCGGTTGGCGAGTCTCTTCTCTTCTTTTGACAAATCTAGTGCTGTTAGCTGTATCAAGAGAGCGTACAGCAATATTCCTGATGTCGGGCTCCCATAGGACGATCATGTCGTGGACGATATTGTCAACCCTCTCAATGGCACCCACCATGTCTCCATTTCCGCTGGCTCAGAATTCTTAAGGTCCGTGTAATACTAGAAATCATGGCCAATCTCGGGCTAAGCGATTCACAGCTATGTTGTAAAGTCTTCCCAGGTTGTGGAATTTTCTGTCTTTTGCGATTGTTTGGAAGAGGTCACGAGCAGGATTTATGTCTTGTGGCGGCCCCCCGATCTCGCCCAACTCGATGGCCTCGTCCTCCCACGACGCTTACTCCTTTTGAGCGGGGATTTCACCAGCGAGAAAGAGGTTCCGATTGCTGTGACTGAAGCTATTTTAGACTGTGTACAAGATGTACTGATCCGTCTCCGGTCAGACTATACACGTGGTAAGTGATGCCAACTGCATATGAAGGTGTAACTATGTATTGACATCCAACATCTAAAGAGGCACACGTGCGCTCGGAAACCGATATGCACTCAAAACTTAAACTGACTTCAACGCTTTGCAATAACTTCATGTCCAGAATGTTAGCCGTCTAGATTTCCTGTCCGAGAAATCACTAACGACTTGGTATAGTTGTCAGGCACTCTGTTTTCGTATGTCCATTAGTATGTGTATAATACTAACCCAATCCTAACAACGGTTGGCAGGGACCTACAACATACGAGATCCAGGCATCAGGCAGAAAATCGTAAGCATCTTTAATGCCCTGCGGGAAGGGGACCTGTGCAACCAGCATATCGACGGTAAATTTTCTCCCCTTGACCAATACCTCTAAATTTCAGTGACCCCTAGGTATGTGGAGGCACGTCGCATCTTTGAGTACTTGAGGGCTGTGATTGAGCACGACACTGAAGGCGAGGATCTGGTGCAGCTTCTTCACAAAGGAAAGGATCCGCAGTGAGTCCCACCTTTGAGATCACGCACATCTATTTCACGAATCTCTCTGATGTCCCGTTCCACCTAGAGATGATGCATTACAAGCAATGTGCAGATGTGCCAGCTTTCGAGGTTCGTGAACCGGCAATAAATAAGCCTGCACTTATATATGGACAACTGGACAGGAGATGTTAGCTGCCAGGAAGATCCAAGCTGCGTACCGAAGGTACCGCCAGCGCTGCAAGGCGCAGACGCGTGCCTTTGGAACAGGTCTTGTAGCACAGAAGCATACAGTGTTTGCCAAATGTGTGAAGAACACGTGTTCCTCCAATTGGAAGAAGACACCATACCACTCTGTATCTCTGGGCATTTCCACCACTCATCGTATGACTTGACAAAGCCAAATACATTGCACGCGAGTTCAAGAAGACAAAACGCCGGGTCTCAAAGGAGAAGCCCACGAAAACGACAAGGTTCCTTCTCGATGGCCATTTCCGCCAGTGCTCTACATAAAAAAGCTCATGCCTTACATGAAAGAATCCAGCCAAATGCAATCATGCACCAAAAACCACACCATGACAATGCCAAGATGAAGCAAGCTGTTTTAGATGTCAAGGGTATCATTTTTCACCTTCCTGTCAATGTTCCAGAGATCTACGACGATTTTGATCTCGCTTACGGACTTGTGATAGGCTTTGAGAAACAGCGCGCTTGAATATAAAATATCTGTAGTTGTATTAGCCCTGACAGGGTGCTCTATCACTGTACCATTAGTTATGTATGTTTACGCCGAACTCAGTGGGAGATTTTAAGAGGCGACAAGGACTTACGGCATGTCGACGAATCTGCAGAACACATCAAAACAAGTCAGCGTACCTCAAGAACATCGGGTCACACTATACGCACCAGAGACTACTAAAGTTGGCAAAACCGCACTAGATGTCGAAGCGGACGCGTCGCAAGCGTCCTGGGGCAACGAGGAGCCTAGGAACGTGCCGAAGAAGCCGCGCGCAAGTCAGAACGCGTCAGGGAAGCAGTGGAACAGGGTGAGGAGAACTTATCAAAGGGCACTCTAAACACGCCAGTCGACCAAGCGACAAAACAGCTGCACTACGCGGTATCCACAACGTCCGGGGATACCCTAGAGGCGGTCAGAACAAGCGCGACGATGCCACGTACGCGCCATGTCGCACTAAGGTCTTGAGAACGAGCAGGGGGCAAAAGGCGACAGCTGGTGCAATCAGGAGCGCAAGACCGATGAAGACTGCGTCGGATACACTGGGGAACACCCCAGGACCGAGCAGAACGAGCGCACATCGTCGAGATCCGGACCCAGGGGATATATAGACAAGTGGATCGAGGCGGACGACACCGAGCGTGATCTTGAATGCGAAAACGATGGCGAGTGCATCGTATCCAGTGGGAATGCATGCCCTGACCATGGATGGCGTACCGAGTGCAGCACGCCGTGACTCGAAACAAGACTTGGCACCCTAGCTATCATGATTCATAGGTGTAGGGTTCGCGAGAAAATTAAATAGGTCTGCTCGATTGCGTTTTAAATCACCACCTACGTGACCTCCTGGGGGGAACGCCCAGGCGCCCGAACCGCGTGCCACCTCTAACTAGTGTTGTTCCCTTTCTCCTGCGTCGCGGCCGTCGTCGCGGCGGTACACGGCATCTCCTCTTGACGTCCAGCGCGTTCCCGCACCCTTCGCTTCCACCTCGCCTGCGTATGCTCCTAACACGGAGCAGAACAGTCAATGTACTGTAAATGACACTTCCGAAGGACACGCAGCGCTTGTACTAACAACAGACCTAAAGGTACTCTAATGCGGCATTAAAATGGCAACTATGCATACACCTGATGAAGCTCTAGTACTGGTGCATTTCCTGGACCCGATAGGGTTCAGGTTTTGCGGGGAGAATTTTTTCAGGCTTACATAAGATTGAACCACCGTTTTTCGCACGCTGATAGGGGCTCGGTTTCGTGTCTTTTCTGACCCTCTTTGGGCGGGCGCTCGTGTGACGTGACGCGTGACGAGGAGGGAGGCTGGGGGAGGCAGAGTGGGGTCGGGCGGCAGCGCGAAGCGCTGTCCGGCTCCACAAACCTGGGCCGATGGTGAGCTGCGAGGGTGGGTGGGAAAACACCTCGCACACTATGCCCGGGTTCGACGGAACCCAATGGAAAGCGAGGAGACCGACCGCCAGGGAAGGTAAAACAGGGTGCGGCGGGCGGGTGAAAACGCGAGCGCGAGCTGGGCTCGTTGATGAGCCTGCGAGTGCGCGAAGTGGCGCGGAAGAGAGACGCGCTGCAGCGCCACTTTTCCCTCGCTTGCTCAAAGACATTGCTCTGCCGCTTCACTCGTGCCTCATTTCGTGTCAGACCGTCCATCTTTTCATGCGTCTCTTCGATGTCTCATTCCGGGTCGTTGGTCGTTTTGGACGTTTGTGATCTGCCGGATGTTTCGGTGGATCAGTTGTCGCTTTCAACGTTGCGTTCGAAGTTCCAGTGTACTGCATTAGGTGCAGACGGTTTGACCGTTCGTGAGTTGTGGCCTTCTGGATCTGTTGCGTTGGTGCGCTTCCCTGATTTATCATCCTTTCTTGAATTTTCGCCTCGAGTTACGGTCAAAGCATTGCATGCCATCGGGAGTGCACATCGTGTGTTTTTACGCTCTCATGGCACCAAACAAGAATTATTGGAGGCATTGCGTTCTTATGTTTGTGCTGCACAGTGTGATCATCGTTGCGTGTTTAAGTTCGACGCCTATGTCAGAGGTCACCATGGCGTACAGGCTGCAGTGGATACTTTTTGGTTGTCGCGACGAGAAGGGCGCACGGTGTGGGCAGAAAATGGTCGGCGTTGCATTTCAGATACTTTTTTTGAGCAGGAATTATGAATTAGTGCGTAGTGGAAACAGTACTATCAACGTCACTGCTCTGTTCGGGACTGCATTTACTTATGGGGCTCAGACAATTTGGGCTGGACTACAGTTGCGGACAAGCAAAGCCCACCAATTTTATAACTGCCGAATTTGAATTTTTTAGGACAAACTGAGTGCAGATTCATATGGCGTCAAATCTGCACATTTATTCCAAAAAAAAATTCGCCGCGTTTTTCTGTTTTTTTGACCATGTTTTTTTCTTACCCGACCACTTTTTTTTTTCCTTTCTCGACTACAGATTTTTTATTACAGACCAAGTAATTGTATGGCAAAATTGTATGGCAATAAAGTAGTACTACACTTATGTACTACCCTCACCTACCCACCACAGGAAGAAAAGGTCAGCAGGGTATAGAGGGGTTCTTGAATATTTGGTGGGTGACCGGTGACCTCCACTCTCGAGACGACGAGGCGGAGTCTCAACAGCTTCAATGACATCAGCGTGACAGTCACGCTGTCACGACATCATCAGACGAGGGCGAGGGGGCAAGGTGAGGGCAACAATGACAACGAGGACAACGATGATGTGACAACCACATTATTGTAGTTATCATGCTGTCGTTGTCGTCGTTGCCAGGTGAGACAAGCACAGGAGGCGACCTGGGCGAGGGAAGGGGATGCGTATGCAACCAGTGATGCCGTCGTTGCAATTCCGTCGATGGTGTTGGTCCATTGGCAACATGCATGGTGTCGTGGCTGGCATCACTGCGGTTGCGCGCGCGTCGTCGTTGCGTGTTGTTGGCACCGCCATCATCGTCGCCTGCACAAGGGCTGCCGTATTTGGTAGTACCCACGTACCCACGGGTACCCGAAGCACCCACCTGTACTCAAGACTCGCTGCGGGTGTCCCGCACCCGTGCTATCCATGTCACAACTGTGGCCAATGGCGAACTCAATACACCCCAGGTATTCACGAGTCAAAAAAACGCGGTTGGGTAAAAAAAAAAAAAAAAAAACGTGGTCGAAAAACAGAAAAACGCGGCGAATTTTTTTTTTGGAATAAATGTGCAGATTTGACGCCATATAGTAGTACTACCTCGAGCTCCGTAAAGATTCAAATGCTTCTCAATCATTTGTGTAACCCGTGTTGTTCGGATTTGTTGCCGTTCGTTTCTATGACGCGAACGCGAGTTATCCCGCGTTCGGAGCGTGCAAAAGTGTTTACTCACAATTCTTTCCATCAATTAACTTCTCGTTCATCTTCTCTTTCTGCCTATAACAAATAACAAACAGTCCACCACTGCCATACGCCTGGAACACATTTATTCTCACTACTATTCATTGTACGATTAATCGAAAAAGCACCATCAGCATAAACAGTGCAATGGGTCCAGGACTGCCCGGAGGGCTTGATATGATAGTAGGACAACGTGTGGGGATGAATTATTACATAACGTAAAGCCGACTGCGCGGCAAAGCCCGCTACGAAAGCGGGTGCATTGAATTCACAGTCAGCCAGTGAGGCCGATGGTGGTACACAATAATACAACTAACAATCCCGACAATATACGAGGCGTTTATGTAAAAATACAACCGTTTTCACAGTAGAAAAGGACGAGAATCTCACCTGTCGTCTTCTCTGCCACATTTCCCAAGGGAAAAGTTATTCAGGGCGTTGGAGGTGCCTGTGCTGTTAGAGCCACTCGCGGTAACGTTGACGGATAAGCGGCTTTGAAAGCGACGCTCGACTGCTTGAACATGACGCGGATGGTGTGTACGAGTATTTGGTAGACCTAAAATCAAGTTTGTCAGCATAACGATTATTAGGGTGATGGAAAACGTACACGCCTACGCTCCCACATGAATGTATGCAAGGTTGCTTGGACAGACGCGAAGGTACCTGGACGGAAAGTACTGTGCCAATCCGTGGGACGGACCAAGTCGTTATTGTCAGAGTGGAGGTCCAGTTGTCGGAGCGCGGCTTGTCCGTGTTGAAATAACCCCTCCATAATCCGGCAATACGTGCGGATCGTAAATGGTGTTGAGCGTGGCCGAGAATTGTAAGTCAGACACTGTGTATAGGTGCGCTACACAAGGCGTTCTGCTGTGTGTGCCATGGGGTGCGAATCCTTCCTCAGGTTCGTTTTTTCCTCCGGTTTTTCCGTCCGCTTGACCTTAATCTTCTTGTTTTTGTTACCTTTCTAGGCTCCTTAGGTGCCTGGAGTATGATAAGTGGCCATTCCGTCCGGACTGCCTGAAGTTAGGTGCTCACCAAATATCATTGAGCGTGCATGGTATTTCCTGGAATGCACAATGTGCATTTGCGCTGATTGTGTGACATCTATTGGAGTCGGGGACTGGCGCATTACGCCGCTACGATCATCGTATAAAGTGAACGGGTCCAGGATCGCCCGGGAGGGCTTGATTGCCATGGAAGTTACATCAGCTGCTTACATAATTCACCCCTCCAAAAGCCTGAACTCTAAAGGGTCCAGGAACTAAAATTCCCACGTCTGCACGACCTTCACGTCAACATGATCAAGATCCACTTCTTCGCCCGCCTAGAGCACGTAGATTCATCCATACCCCCTTTTTATTTTAATTCCCATGTACAAGTTGACATTGAAGGCGATGTAGGTGATCTACAAAAGGCTCTGGTTGCTGAATACTTGAGAGATGGCGTCCGAGGTGCCTCCGTCTACAAGGTAGGTCAGATGTCATTTCCGGCCTCGATATTGTACTGATATGACCATAGCCAAAGATTCCATTCTCTGTAAATGTAGATAACATTGCAGACTTACTGAAAAAGTACACCCTTGACAAGTTTGCGACACTGTTCACTTCCAGTGACACCATTCGCGAGGTCTTTGAAGTGCCAGCAGGTCCAACACTCCCCAGGACAACCTTATTTGTCCGTCTGCTTGTACCAACCGCCGTCGCGGCATTACCTCCACCAGCCCCACAGGATGACAAGACTGTTCGTGATGAATATGATGTCATTACTCAGTTGCAAGAATGCACGTCTCCAATACCCTTTTCGTTATTCATCGTCTAATTCTTTGCAGCCTATTTGAAGTTTGTTACGGATGTGGTGAAGGGTCCGACGCCGTCTAACGCTGCCAAGTCGACGGAATACAACAAGATTCAAGGATCTCAGACCGCTGTCCTAGATGGGCGCTTCAATTACAATAAATATGCAGATACCTCTGCCCCTCCAATCGAACTTTATCACCCTGCCTTCGGGAAGTTCTCTACTCTCTCACGAAAGTCTGCGTTAGATATCCCAAATGACGTCCTCCGGTGGACCGCCAAGTTCTTGCGTTGTGTCTCAGCCATCAACACGAGTGAGACACGTCGCGATTTTGAGTCGCGCGAAATATTGGCCAAAATTCTTGGCCTTGCATTCGAATGCATCTCGAACTCAGACAATACTACCCCGGATTTCATCTCGGTCCATCCCACAAAGTGGAATGTCAACGCGGCTCCGATCATCTGTGAAATCAAAAGCGAACTGGGGCAAGGTGGCTCCGATCCCTCCGTTCAGGCTTCCTTCCCCTACGCACGGTTCTACTGCCAGGAAGAAGTGAGTCAGACATGTCCAACAGATGACTCATCTCATTGGTTACTCCCTATCAGCGATCTAAAATACGCAATAATTCATGCTGCCCGGCTTTCATCATAGGCTTAGCTGGACCTTGGATCGTTATAATGGGCGGAGTGATCACGTCTCGTGTCATAGTCCAGCGTCTTTCTTCTTATGAATGGCTCGGCTGCAGCCGCATTCCAGACGATAACCAAGTCTTCGTTATCGCCCGCCTATTGTATGCCCTCGGACAATCGATAGAGAATCTCAAGGCGTACTATGAAGTGCTAGCAGAACTCTCCGTTACTCCTGGTCATGTTCACCCGCGGTTTTGCCCATTCACTTCCTCGTTCTATGATACCCGAACAGAATGTACCGTCAAGTTCGCCTACGTAGCACCACTCGAGCTTGACCCGTGATGTGTCACTTTCAAGGCCGTTCGGCAGGATACTCACGAAACCATAGTCGTCAAGTTTGTTCGCCGTTATGGCAAGGAGGCGCATGCATGGATGGCAGAACACGGACATGCTCCGAGGCTGATCAGATTTGAAGCATTAGGTTCTGACCACGGCGACATGAACATAGTGGTTATGGATTATGTGGATGGCCATACACTCCAAACGCTGCACCCGGACAAGATACCACCTGATGTGCGAAGCGGCGTTAAGAGTGCTCTCGAGGTCCTAACCAGTAGCGGATTTGTCTTTGGGGATCTCCGCAAGCCAAATGTGATGCTTGCTCATGGTCCGGATCCGATAGCTAGTCGCATTCGCTTCGTTGATTTCGATTGGGCTGGCAAAGAAGGACCCGACTTACGATATCCATTCCATATTTCATCATTTACTCGTAACGTGTCTGGAGCAACAGACTACGGTCAGATCCTCAGAGAGCATCAGGACCGCATGTTGGAATCACTTTGATAGTCATCAACTTTCTTCCTTTGGTTCAGATATGTCCTTGTTCAATTGATTTGCAGCTCTTTACTCTGACTCATAGTGTGATATACTCGATCCCGATTTTTTTTCAGGCGCGCGGTTTTCGACTGACAGAAAACTCGCCTCCTCAAGGAGGTCTCGCAACGATGTAAGCTTATTTACTGAATCATGGCCTGTGCAAATACTCTCCAGCTATGCCAAACAATGATGCAATCAATCATCAGCGGCCAAGTGCCAGCGAATGACTCTGACTCGGACCGAACATGCAGATGATGCCTCGCTCATTGAGCCAATCGGGTAAAAACACTCGCCTCACCAAGCTTAGGGTACGGTCAAGACAAGAAATGCCACAATACACCCTCGTTAGTGTAAGCTTTCCACGTACTGTGATCAGCGCTGTGTTTACGTTCGCTCGCTATGGTTCTTTGCATAGAGGAATTACTTGCCGGAAAGCAATGATCGTCCTCCAGCTGGAGGGAGAAGCCAATACCTCGAATTTGCTTGAGTACTGCCAAGAATGTAAAATTGCTTCAAATCGGCAAAGCTCTATTTGCCTAACCAATTCTTAGAGCACTCAAGAAAGTGCAGCTCGTTCCGTTGTCGGAGGAGCTATTGCTTCACCAAGAGGGGGCAGGTCCTTCAGTCGCCTTTGTTATAGGCTGACCAAGTCGTGGAGCCACTCTCGGAAGATTCTTCCAGTCTATCCCTTCCATCTCCAAATCAGTCCGGCTTGATACCTCGCAGAGCAAACTCATCGCTCTCTGGACTCAGCCAACGCGTAGCGTTGGTACAAGGGCTATCGGACGGGTATTTGCTCTTCATGCTTTGAATCACGCCGTTCTGATCTATGATGTATGTTAGGTGCTCTTCTCGACGAGGCGATTTGTGAATTCACTGAGAAAACAATCCAATCACGCCCTTGACCAACCCCTCCGGGATCTCATTGACATCGGCATTGACTATAGTTCAATCGTTCATATCGGCGGTCATGCCAGCGCAGGCCTAAAGCGTCTCTCCCTCCAACCCCAGGAGCGTAGCAGGCAGCCTCTCTCTAAAGCGGAGTAGACATTGATCAAGAAAAAATTACCCCCAGTCTTCTTGCACAACGCTTGCAAAAGGTTTTCAAAGATCTCGTCAAAGCAGTCATACTCACCCACATAGAGTCCAAAGACCCCGACTTTTAGGATGAATCCCAAGCTCCATCAGGCCTTCAGGGGCCGATGGATCGCAGACTGTCAAGAAAAAGGGGGAGGCCTGTACAACAGGGTTATCTTATGAGCCAGTGGTCGAACGGGTGGAGCGCTGGGATATTCAAGGATTGCGCCACTGTATGCAACGCGGAAAGGATCTGGAGTATGGATCGCCTTCTCGTCGAGCGACATTTATCAAGTGGAAAGAGGAAACCGCGAAGACTCGATACGGACGTGTGCAACGTCATGGCAGGGACTATGATGACCATCGGATGTACGACTACTGGGACTGCAAAGTATGCCGACGGTATTGCCGAAGTTGGTCCAGACACCTTGCTCGTTGAGGAGGGTAAAATATCGGAGAGTCACATTCTGACAGCCTTGAGTGCGAAATGGTTCTCATTGGTGGCCACAAGTATGTACTAGCTCCACGCAGGCACCGCGCTTCGAGTGCTCACACATGTTCCAGACAGCGCCGTTCTAAAGCCTACAACCACAACCTTACAGTAGAGAAAGATAAAGGATTCGATCTCAACGTATCGCCTTTTGAGCGCCTCATCGAACCTTGACAACGCAGCACCATATGCTGCTCGAAATCTCTGCGTTCATCGGAGCTCATTGACTATCCGAGTGCACAAAACAGGCCCAACATCCTTGGCGTTCAATCCAACGTCATCTTCGTCAGATCGCAAGGATGGCGGATCCATGTCGCCAAAGCAAAACGCGTATGCAGCCGGGATGGTCCTCAAGATCGTAAGATACTTCAAACAACGAGGATACAAGAACTCAGACATGGCTGTCCTGACTCCATATTCGGCGCTGAAGAGCGAACACGACCCAGCCTTGGGTGATTTGGATGCCAACGGACAACGATCTGCAAATGGCTGGATTACTAGGTTCAACAGATGCCAGGATACGGCTGACGACGATCGGTAAGGTTCCCGGAAGGTACAAAGTTCGCCCCACAGACAACTATCAGGGAGAAGAGAGTAAAGTTGTCATCGCGAGTCTGACTCGGTTGAATCCTAAGAACAGCATCAGGTCCATGTCTTCACCTGAGCGTCTTGGCGTCCTTCTCTCACTTTCACGGGACGACCTGACTCTGATCTGAAGTCCGTATACGTTCTTCAAGTCTAAGAAGGGAACCCAGCAATGGGGGAAATTCCTCTAGATGTTGGACAACCAGAAATATACATACAATGGGATACCGATCAAGTGCGAAAGGCACCCCTCACAGACCGTGATACTCGCAGAGTGGGAAGGGTTTAACTACCGGTCACCCGATTGCGGGTGTATCAAGCCTTGGTAAGTCTTGTCTCTTGATCTTTGTGACGTTTCGCTCACTACACGGATAGTGGGATGTTGTTGAAATGCCAGCTCCATCCATGTCTGTGTAAATGTCATCCAGTACGGCCAGCTCCTGGCCAACCTGACATTCTTCCATACTGTGCAAGCACACGTGTCAGGAGAAATGGAAATGTCGTCAGGAGTGCGCTCTGCTGCATCTGTCCCATGTGCAACCGTCCGAATAAGTGTCTCGAGAAGCAAGCGCTTTTGGGCATTAAAGCCCAAGAAGAGTGTGATCAAGCACAATACGAACACGACACGAAGATGCGATGCTGCACAGTACGGGGGCCAGCTCATCGCGGCTGGACGCTCGGGGCACGATGCACCGCATGCACTTGCAAGGTGCGCTCCCTTTGATACGTTTGTGCGGATCAGACAGCACGTCCTTTTCAGCGCCGAAGTCGTCGTATGAACGATCGCGGCAGAGTTGATGGGTAAAGCGTGAACACAGCCTGAGTGGCTACTAACGCGGTACCTCACCCGTGGGCAAAACGAGGATTTGAACGCTATTGTACGATAGGATTTTCAAACCGATTGTGGCACAAGAACAACCGTTTTGCGTGACCCCTTGTCCACATATTCCTCTTCGCCTCATGCTCGCTGAGCGTAAATACCACTATCTCCTCGACGCCGCCCTTCATTTTTCAAAGTATACCGACAAGATCGATGCCCTTGGCCAACAAAAATCTTTATATCAAGGGACTACTGGTAGATAAGTCAAATAAATTGCATGTAAAACAAAAATGGCAGTGTGTGCCAAGAGGGAAATAGAACAACGTTCGTGGAGACGGTATGAGCATGACGGGTATTGGACGGATGCAAACCAGAGACATTGCGCAAGAAGCATGTTTGTGAAAACATACCCGAGGCGCCCTACAACGTGCCCGGGAGGAAGGTCGACATGTCGCTAGCAACATTTACCCGACGGCATCCAGCTCCCCAGTTGGAATTTATTTGTTCATCTTTTTCGGGCTGTACTAAGGCTACCGAAGATGAGATGGCTCGAGTTTGTTACTCTCCGGAGCGCACGATCCCCGTAGCTGACATCAGTGCCCACCTTTTCCGGATCAAGGGTACCGGGCTGTGCAGCGAGTAAGAACAGTGCCTCCTGCATCCATGAGTGGGACTTGTTCCCATGCAGCGGTGTCAACATGTTGAAGTTCCGCCTCCTGGAATGACTAGATTGATTTAGTAAAGATGGTCCTAAGACAAGGAACATACTGAAACAGAATGGAATGACAGAAAATGAAGATACTCGTAGCAGCTACCAAGACAAAGATACAACAGAAGATGCATCTTTGACGGCGATTTTGTTCTCTGCAATAATTGCAAGGAGCTGGCCGTCTGAAGAGCAAGCGATTGAACCGATGTCGTTGTCGTGTTGGACGTGACTGTGGCGAGTGTTTGTTGGAGCGTGATGGTGTTCTTTAGAGCTATCCGTGACGGAGCAAGGTACTGCGTGAGTCGGAGTCGACATAGGCAGCTGGCCACTCGGAGACCGTCACTGACCCGGTGGATGCATCGATTTGCTTGATTTTCCAAGTTCGACAAGTAGCCGGCCATGGCTGCTGTCCTAGACACTGACATATTGTACACCGACCGTTGCTATTCGCTTACCCTGTGGGGTCGCGAAGACCCAGTCGTGGTCGAGTGTTCGCACGACTTCGCACACGGCGCGTTTTGCAGAATTTAAGTCGGGTGTAAATGTCATCAGAAATGCGAAGATAGCACTTGGAATATAAGCTCGCGTTTGGGTTGCGACAATACTTGAAGTATTCCTGGTCGAGACTATGTGGGTCAATACTTCGAATAAGAGCGAACGTGTTGCCGCCGGTCTGAATTTGACATATTTTCATGGGAAGAATCCGTGCGTAGACTCCAAGTACAGAACACTATTTAAACAAAACAAAACTTTTGAAGTTAGACCATTGGTTTGAGCTAAACTTGAAGTTTAGTTCCAAAAGCTACCTAAAATTTCAAGTTTAATTGATATTTATGACTAAATTTTAAGAATTAAATATAGACTTTTTGTTTGTCCAAATAATAAATTCAGGCACACATTTTTTCCACGACAAATTTTCTAATTCAGACCGACAGCAACACGTTCGCTCGTATTGACCCACATAGTCTCGACCAGGAATACTTCAAGTATTGTCGCAACCCAAACGCAAGCTTATATTCCAAGTGCTATCTTCGCATTTCTGACGACATTTACACCCGACTTAAATTCTGCAAAACGCGCCGTGGCAGTTGTTGGTGTGCTGTGATATGGTGGCTGTGTTCACGGAGAAGTCGGCGGAGAACACAGGGCAAATCTGGTCTGAGGAGAAATCCGTGCCAGATGTGGGATCTTCTCCTCAAACACTTGGCAAGGTCGTTGCAATGCCTCTGTTCTATCAGTATGCACCACTCGTCGTCGACATAGTCGTTGGCGGTCGAGGAAGGTGTGCTTTGCCTTCCCTGAACTTACTGTATACTATATACCCACATCGCGTATTTCAGCGCTACAGCGTCATTTCGGTCACAATCTTATCGGATTACCAGCAGCGAATCATGCACCAGTGAATATCCCTCGATGTTTCCTCGTTCTCACAGTGGATTAAACCCATTTACTCCTCTGCGGATTAATTGGAATTGACACCTTTACATATGTAAGTGTTCAGAGTAATTAGAGAAGATCCATCGGGAAAGATCATCTCGTGAAAGCATCAAAGCACGTCCAGTATGCTGACACCCTGTATCAACCGGTTACCTGTTCATCGTCACCGACGTGATCTTCCATCCCTCTGCCGTGATCACATCTCGGTAGGAATCATTCTATATTCTAGAACGTTCTGCTGTGTAGGTGGGAGTAAGGGCGCATCGAATGATTGCCTCAGTCGAGCCGGCAATTCCACCTCAGTACATCCATTGGCGGCGCAGTAGGAGACATGAGCGACTCTTCATCATCCAGAGGGTCTACATTCAAAGCGTCGGAAATGTCTGGGAATAAATCAGATGGCGGAGATCCCTCAAACTCAGAAGACCTGTCCCTGTGGGATGAAAGGTCTAGTATGGTTCCGGTAGCATGTCAGTCGAGAAGTCGATCCAAGGATAAATGACATACAGAGATTCCACCCCCACACTATTCTTCTGAGTTTTTCTCTCTACGACCCCAAGTGCACCCGCCTGTGCGCGGAAGATGATCTCTGAACCCCTTCAAAAAGCTTTTGTACCCCTTGTCTTGAAGGCAAGGCACGGAAGCCTTGTCCGTTGTATTCAGAATGACACTAGAGGGTGCTCATTTAGTTGGTCATATAACGTTGTGACCAAATCAAGATCACGTGAAGAAGTACGCAGGGAGGTAATGATTATTGACATCTTGATATCAGGGACGATGGGCAGGGGATGTGTAAGCCCACCGGCTGGCTGAGCACGACGATGCTGCTTGGAAGGCAGCTGTTGAAGCTGCCAGTTCTCCCCGTCCATGCGAGGATACTCGTATCCCCTGAGCCCACAGGTAGCTGTGACAAGAGTCGTGCCAGTGCCTTGTCACCTTCACCATATGTAAAGGGTAGCGTCGTGGAGAAAATGCCAAGCAACAATATTAGGCCACATCCTCAACCCGTGTCGTTCGTTGCAGACGAAGCCTCTCCCGAATATCATTCGACCCGAGACGGAGTGCTGTCAATGATTGTGTAGGTATACCTGTCGCCCTTTCCATCTCTGAGATGATTTTGGGAGAGTCCTTGCGGTCGTAGATCGTCAGTCCTAGGTACACTGGTATACCACGTTCTCGCATACATTGGAGGGCAAGGTGCCTCTGTACGGTGTTGTCATCAAAACCGTGATATATGATCCTGAGGGGTTTCCCAATTATGACAAACTACAGATGTTCTGCAAGGTTGTACCGGATGAAGGGTTCAGTTGGGCATGGAGCAACACATGCTGCGTCAACAAAGGGATAAATCCATACTCCAAGAGGTTCTCATTAGCATGTTCAAGTCGTATGAGGGCTCTGTGATGACAATCATCTTTCTTTGTGACATCGACCAATTAGCAGAAATTATGGCTCTGGTAGGCCTGTGGGACTCGCGCTGGTTATCATGCATCAAAGATGGTACAGATCTATGTCAAGGATGGACACGACCAGTACTGCAAAGGCAGGGGTTGATTCAAATGCGATGTATCGCACAGACGACCGGATGAGGGCATTGATGAGCACCATGGGTAGATGTATGGATCGCTTTCTTCGTCTCTTCTGGCCAAATGTAGTGGAGAGATCACTCTGCAGACAAATATCAGTGGAAGAACATCAGTATGATGAAATCACACACTATGAATATCTGAATCAGATACTTCTGACATCTTCAAGAGCACAACTTCGAATACCTCCCCACCTTGATTATGCCCAGCAACCTCATGAGTGCCATCAATACACCCATATGGATTGCCCCTGTTGTTGCAAGCCTGATGACCACAATGCCCCAATATTGTTGCCATCATGCTTACAACAGCAGGGGCATAACTTCCTACTGAGGTCCTTTTACAACGGTGGCAGGGCATCACTTCCCGCCGACCGAGGTCCTTTTACAACGGTGACAGGGCATCACTTCCCGCCGACCGAGGTCCTTTTACAACGGTGACAGGGCATCACTTCCCGCCGACCGAGGTCCTTTTACAACGGTGACAGGGCATCACTTCCCGCCGACCGAGGTCCTTTTACAATGGTGGCGGGGCATTACTTCCCGCCGACCAAGGTCCTTTTACAACGGTGGCAGGGCATTACTTCCCGCCGACCGAGGTCCTTCTACAACGGTGGCGAGGCATTACTTCCCGCAGACCGAGGTCCTTTTACAACAGTGGCAGGGCATCACTTCCCGCGACCGAGGTCCTTTCTACAAATCGTGGTGCGAGGTTCTAAGGAAGGAATAAAATTGAAAGTCCGAAAACGGATCACGAGCTTACCTACAACCGTGGGAACACAACCGTGGGATCCCGAAGTTCGGGACGATCACCAACCCCACGGCCCTCCGGGCAATCCTGGACCCTAGGATCGAACGAGGATGGAATTTCGTGTAAGAGTGCACGAGACATTTACAGTAGGTTGATACGGAAAAGTCAAGATCGATGTGTAAATAATTGTCGTTCTTCCCCCGAAGCGCATACGCAGCAGCTGACCCAAGTTGTCCCCTCCCTTCATGGCTGATCTTAATGGTGCGCTTTTGGTCGTTTCGGACGTTGTGGACGTGTGCGAAAGCACAGATGTTGTAGTTGACCATTTGGTTTGCCATGCTGTTTCCCGCCCTGCGTTGCAATTGAAGTTTCGTTGCGACGGATTACTCGTCTCAGATAAAAACGGAAAAGAAGAGTTAATCATCGTATAAAGTGAGGGGAACGGGTCCAGGACCGCCCGCAGGGCTTGATTGGAAAATTGGTCATTCCAAGGGGTGGCTCGGATCGCCTATCGGCGCTCAGGCCACCCAGGGGTTGGGCCGGGCTGTAGCCCGGCCAAAGCTGCCTACTCTCCGTCTTCTTTGCATATCGCGTGCATGCGTAGCTCGCCCGCTCCTCTCGCCATCTTGCACGATACCTCCAGCACAACTCCGCGTCGCAACTTCCCAACGCGCGGTGCTCCCAAGTCCCCTCACTTGCACTCAACGCGCGATTCTTGGAGCAGACACCCTTTCCTACTCAATTGCACATCCATCTGAGCCATTCTCATTCGTTCTTCTTTGGCGTCTTGCTATTTTTTTTCTCCCTCTTTTCCAGTTTAATACCTTTTCTCCTTGCTATCTCATTTACTAATGTAGCCGGTCCTTCCAATACAATCCTGTTCATTGAGTCCCAATCGCGTCTGTTCAAATCAGTCTCTTCACTAGTTGCATGCACTGCCATCAGCACAGCTGTGGCGAGCTCCATGGTGACATCTTCGAGCTCGGCAGCCGGAGGTGTCTTATCCAGGTCCATTTTCATCTTTCCCTCCTCCCTCTCCTACTTATCTTTCTACTCCGTACACGTGCCTCCTGCTCTAGACGAGCTAGCTTCATTACTTTCTTGTACCCTCCCTCGACCTCAGTACCTTCCTCAGCATGTTTGAATGCGTCGGCGCTTTCTTGAGCAACTCGGTTGAACCGACGATTGTGATAATCCGATTGCCTCAACGCAATTTGACGTTTCGAAGCTGTCTCAGCAACAGGGCCAGAGCTTTCCTCCTCCGCAAGGTCCGCAGATTCTTGAGGAATCTCCTTTGGCGCAGTGAAGGAGTCCACGAGTCTTGGTGAGATGACAGATGGTGATGGTGATGGTTACAAAGAAAGTTGTTGGACGGCAGCGCCAGAAACGAAGTATCTACAAGATGGGGGTTCGAGGAAAACGCCGGGGTACTGTGCAACACGACAAAGTCACAAGTGGGCCAAGGATTGCGTGTCAAGCATGCTGTTGCCTACCTGTATACAGTAAATTAGGTGGGGCTAATTAACATCGTTTTCACTGGCACTGTCAATCAACGGAGGTCTAGAGACTGTGGGAGAGAGCTGTTTCAAGCCAGTGAATTGGTAATAGACACCTGGATGGAGCCTTCGCAAGTTAGCCAGGGTCCTCGCACTAGTTGAACAATCATCGTTCAATGTTCCATAGAAGCTTTTCTACCGAGAAATCTGGCCTCCTCGAAGCGTACAGGTTCAATTCAGGTTTGCAGCAGCGGGGTGTCCGTGGCGGGTCTAGTAGAGTGATTCAAGTAGTTAGTGCCGTTCAACGGGATCTCTGTGGATCCGGCCCTGTTCGGGCTGATTCGCACTCGTACAGAATGAAACATCCTGACGTTATCCAAAGTAGGCCGAAGACTTGATTCGAGCCAAGGCTTTCGTGCAGCCAAAAATACAGTCGGATAGGACAGCGTCACCGGAACGTGCGGTTGCTGATATTCAATGTTCACATCTGAGTTGCTCCTTGTGAGGGTGGGCTCCTCTGCATGCCCCAAGATCTCCCAAGTCCCTCACTTCAAGCCGAGTAGAGGCTTGACTTGGCAGGATGATGGCTTTGACTGGTAGGTAAACCGAGGAAGCTGAGTCGTTCACAGAGTCCTCTTGCGCAGGCTCGGTGAGAGTATCTGAGACTCGTGTCAAGGACATGGCAGTGGTGAACGGGGGAGCGTCGGCTTGATCTTGCTCCCTGTCGCGTAGAGCTGCTTCAATATCTTCGAACTGGCGCGTTTTACCCTCCGGGTCCGGAGGGGCTGCGAGGGACTGTTTTCTCTTTACAGGGGTCGCTGAGCTGGTTTCATTTTGAGCTACTGGGGAATCAGAGCGTGTGGAATAGAAATAGGAGGTAGACTTACAAAAGAGCTCATCCGGCCAACCTGATAACTGAGATTAGAACGACAGCAAGGATGAAAGTCGTGGGGCATCCATAGAACCTGCTATCGAAGGGTGAGGTGCAATAGAGTAAGGATGGGGAGGAACGTACCAGCCATGGCAGATAGCCTGGCTGGTTCGCCGTGGGAGTAGTGGACGGTGCTGTCTGGATCGACAGTGGTGAGGGCCATGAGGGAGGAGGTATGAGTTACGTGCGAAACTCTGCGATGATCCAAGTATCGACGAAATTCATCCCGTCCGCCGAGCCGGCGGTGGAAATCACGAGTCTGGTGGACTCGTACATGGTGTGGGTTGGGATGACGACAGAGACAGAGATGGTGGGAGATATGCCACGATCTGGGTCGCTGTGCAAGGATTGGGCGTGCGCGATGTCTGGGACGGCGAGTGGCGGTCGTGGTAGATGTGCGACGCTGAGCGATGGCCAGAGCGCGACCTCGTTGCACCGAACGTCAGGGTCAGACGTGGCGTGTGTGACTGCACAGCGACTGGGTGCGTCTGTCGGCACTGTTGTGGACGGCGCTGAGCTGAGCTACAGCATGACAAGTTTGCTCGCCCGTCCTCCTCTCGGTGGACGTTTAAGGCTGTGTGGAGGAGTTGTTACTAGTTTGCAACTTGAACCGACCCTGAACGTTTGTCGCGGATGGCGATGACGGATTTTTGACCACGACGGCGATGTCCGATGAGCCTGGCAGAACTCGCCTACATGAACAACGGCAACGACAACTTTGACCCCCCCCACAGGCAGACACAGCACGCCGAGCCCCTCTCGTCCTCGCAGACAGCACAGGCAGCAGCAAGCACTCAGCCCAGCTCGTCCAGACAGCCCCGCATCGCCCACCTCACCAACCACGACAACCCACAGTCCTCGTACTATCTCACAGGCACACTCAACCAACGTCTCGGCGCAATCGCCTCCGTCGCCGCCGCCACCAGGCCAACCTGGAGGGCGGGTTCTACGTTGACCAGCCTGCCGCCACTACCAGACAGCAGCCACCCGCAATCTTGCTCCAGCCCTCCGCTGTCGCTTTTGCACAGTGTGCCACCAAACCCCGTCTCCTCCACGGAAAGCCGAGCAAGCCTTCCCACAACGATGGCTGCGATAACAAGGGTCATGACCATATCCTATATGTCAACGACTGGTTAGGAAACGAAGATGCACAAGTAGAACGATGCTAATGCAGTATATTAACTTGTGCTGAGGTTCCTCTCAGGTGCAGCGCGTATAAAGGCCAATGAACGCGACTTGGTGTTCGCAGCAGATTTAGTCGTGTCTCAACAAGGAACGCTGCCACGAAATCGCGAACCGGATGTCCTTGACGTGCGTACGTTAGTCTCATATTTCCTCTTCTCAAATATCCGACCCCTGCATTGCATAATCACTGAGGAAATCGTACCTTTCTTACACCTGCCTTTTCCTTCACTTACTCAACTCGATGTTCATTTTGCTATTTTGATATTGGACAGCGTGGATTCATCCCTATACTCCCGGATCCTTTAAGGTCACTTGTCAGGACATCTCCAAAGATCAAGAAACTTCACGTCCGGTGCTCTATTCGCGTACTTGTGCTCAGCAAGACCATCTCTGACAGTATCTGTGGCTGGTCGAACCTTCAGGCGATAACTTGTCCTGACATCTTTTTGAACGTGAATGCTTTCGTGCGCATCCCCTCGTTGGCTCACCTCACGTTTATATTGAGCGACAGGTTCCTGAACTCACCTGCTCCTTTCGACTCCCTTTCCTTCCCGGCTTTGAAGTATATGAAGTTGCACGCCGAATCCTTGTCCTCAGTTTCAAGGTTGCTCTTTTGGATTCGACTACCCATCATCACGGATTTCATAACCACCATCAATGCCTGCTCTCCCAAGCGAGATCTCGCCACATTCATGGTCGGTGTTCAAATGTCTGGCATGGGTTACACGGTCCGGGAATTGAATGTGTAGCAACCGTACGACTAACTGGATATCATAGAGCCTCGGCCCCTAGATGCACCATCGCTCGATTTAGACGATCTACAGTCATGCGTGGCTTTTCAACACCTTTGTCGCATGAACATTGATCTCGACTGGAACGTAGACCTGTCCGACAACCAATTGCTGATGTTGGGATCAGAATGGCCCCGCCTGCAGGAATTCTCCATCAACTCGGATTGGGACTGGAACAGCCAAGGCGGTATCACGCCTCTTGGACTCGCACGACTTTTGGAGATGTGTCTATCTCTGCGTCGATTGTGCTTGCCATCAATACAAAGAAACTGCCAGACAGCCTTGGAAAGCCCTTAACCCGTCGTACTCTGAAGGACTGTTTAGGATCAACGTGATCTGCTCGGTCATCGGGGAACAATCGGTGGATGCGATGGTGGCTTTTCTCGTTGATATCGTGCCTCATTTCCACTTTGCACTTACTTCTTGGGCTGGATGGACTACGACGGAGGAAGTATCACCCTTACCGCGAGCTCTGGGAGGATGTGTATGCTCGGGTCAGCGAGTTCATCAAGAACCGGTCGTTGTACCTTCTTCATCGACTGCTCTTCCAATCCTAGATCGCTCCATTTTATTTAAACCGTACCTCGTTTTTGAGCTCCTTCAAATATTTACGAACTCATCAAACAAATCCAACTTCAGAGTCTGAGCACGCACCTCGTCAAAGTATTTACTGCCCAGCTTTTGGATACTCTCACAATACTCAAGGACACACGGTTATTCACTGCGATGTGAAAACACCTTGGTATAGTCGTCCGTCTACTCGATCCCCTTCTATCCACCCACCAATCCCGCTCGAGGCTTCAGCCTCCTCAAATCAAGGTAATAAATTTCGGGTCGGCATGTGACGGGCGGTGGACTGATACACCCATATCCAATCGAGATTCTATCGATCTCCTGGAGCTATCCTTGGCACACCCTACCCGTCCTCCATCGACGTGTGGTCTTTGGGCTGTACCGCCGTCGGGCCCTTCCTGTGTTTGACGTTATTCCCGGGAACGATGGAATATAATCACCGGAATAGTTGAAATGCTTGGGTGGGTAAATCGTCGTGGTCTTATATGCCTGGGCATGTCATATTCGGATCACCAAGTACATTGCGAATAGCGGCCGCGGGGCATTCACGACGTAGATCAGCCCTACTCGACTGGATTCATCCCATTCGAGTACTAAATATCGACAGCTACACCCTGTGTCAGTATATGTATATAAAGAATGCCCTGGTCCATTGAAATACCCGCGTTCCTCATCGTCATCCGCGACGCCGTGGTGCACGGGTATAACCTAGACGACCCGAGTCGTCAATCATTCATTTGTAAAACATACGAATCACCTTATCCATCTGAGAATCATCAAATGCCCGCATGGTCCCAATAACAGAGCGGAATCCAGCAAATTGCATCGCAGATGCAAGATGGATTGCCTCATCTGGACTCTCTCGGTCTTCAACGGTCGTATAACAAGCAGAAAGGTACGCAAACTCGGAAGTCCGCAGATCACACTGGAGGACATGTTGGATTGTGAAATGGTCCATCGCGAAGAGCGAAAGCGGATTCAAATGGCTTCTCGAACTTGACAACTTTCAGGTCCGGAACACCGTGGCAAGAGAAGTGTACCCGTTCATTCTTGTTCAGCTCGTCGGCGACACAGGAAATACAAGAGTCCCCTCCCCTCGATACGTGTGAACTTTGTGAGACCTTCGACAATCTTACCACACGCTGTCCAGTTCGGGGCCTACGGAAAAAAGGTCGGTTCCGCATTTAGGCGTGGCTTGACCAATGCCAATGAACCATTTCTTCGTGCCAACTGAATCTGATGAATTGGGCCTTCTAGCACGAATGAGGGCCGTCAGGGTGGTAGTGGTAGGACGTCACATAGAGATCCAAGAGGCTGTAAGACGCTACCAGATGCCTGAATTACGGGGACACGTTGCCTGCAGGACATTCACGACGTGGGAAACTAGGTTACTCCACAATTCTCGCAAGAAAGTCGCGAACCCCATCCTTTTTGCACGCTTTGTCAAGGTACAGAACTATGACAAACCTCGAGTGTCCTTTTTTGCAATTGTGGGTGGAATATGGATGGGATCCTTGTCGGAAAACACAACAAGTGCATCATGGCCGTAGTCGCTGGCATTGATAACTATGACAGGTCCATCGCTGGGAGCGCGTTGGAGATCGGAGAATAGCGAGGAATCGGAGGAAACCAGGTAGCTCGCGAATCTTGGATACTACCCTTTCTAACTCGAGGTTCAGACGGCAAACTCGATCGTGTTGGTCTGGACCAGATGAGTTTAGGGCATTGCGAGCGAGCGAGGTCAGGCGAGTGTACTCCTCCGCCAGCACCTTGCCTTCGGGACCCGATGCAATGGCGCTGTGGAGTGGAGAACGGAGACGAGTGAGTTGGCCTCAGAAAATACTGCAACCTTGCCTAAAAAGCTCGACAGCCTCGGTTGGAGGTTGATTGAGAAGACAAGCAGAAAATGCGTCCACGGCGAGCAAGGATGAAAGGGACTTGAGATGAGCAAGGTGTTGAGGCAATGATAGTAGAGCGGCCAGATGTTGGACGAGTAATCGAAGGGCTGTTTCATATGCACAGATGGCCGCGTGGTAGTCGAACTTCTCGGCTGCGTTGATCCAGTTTTTGGCAGCAGTCGAGTCCCGCGAAGGTGTTTGGGATACATGCTTCGATTAGGTGTAGGTGGTGAAGTGAGCCCCAAGATTGGGCAGAGATGGAGAGCAATCAAGGTGTCCAGGTGGGCGAAGTGAGAGCGCTTCCCGGTTAAGAACAATGCTCTCATTGAGTTCATCAATTCCCCCCAATAGGTTGTACTGCAAAGAGAGATGAACTTCGAGATTGCTCAGAGACACAGGACGATTAGGGTGTCCAGGTGGGCGAAGTGAGACGGCTTCCCGGTCGAGAACAACAGCCTCGTTGAGTCATCAATTTCCCCCAGTACCTCGTACCGCGAAGAGAGATGATCTCCAAGATTTCTCAGAGACATATGATGATCAGGGTGCCCAGGAGGGAGAAGTGAGAGTGCTTCCTGCTCTGGAAAAATGGCCTCGTTGAGGCGATCAATTCCCCCCAACAGCTTGTACTGTGAAGAGAGACGAACTCCAAGATTGCTCAGAGCCGTAGAACGACCAGGGTGTCCAGGTGGACGAAGTGAGAGTGCTTCCCAGGCGAGGACAATGGCCTCGTTGAGGTCATCAATTCCCCCAAGTAGGTTGTACCGTGAAGAGAGATGAACTCCGAGATTGCTCAGAGACATAGAACGATCAGGATGTCCAGGTGGGCGAAGTGAGAGCGCTTCCCGGTCAAAAACAGCGGCCTCGTCGAGGCCATCAATTCACCCCAGTAGCTCGTACCGTGAAGAGGGACGGACTCTAAGATTGCTCAGAGCCATAGCACGACCAGGGTGTCCAGGTGGACGGAGTGAGAGTGCTTCCCGGTCGAGAACAATAGCCCTGTTGAGGTCATCAATCTTTCCAAGTCGCTTTTATCGAGCCCGGAGGTCCGCTGCATCAAACTTGCAATTCGCGCTGTGTGACCGTTCGGAGGGCAAATCACAGGTAATTCATGAGCAAGGGCTTTTCGGCCTTCATGAAGTGATATAAGGCCACTTCGCACCAGGGGTTGCTTGAGAAAAATATACGGCTTTGAGCGCCGCTGCTAGACTGGACACTTTTTAGTACATCACTCCTATGCCAAATCGTAAAAGCAAGTACCTTTAGAACATGGCTCATGAAAAATGGTTCAAGATGGAGGTTCGGGGAAAACGCTGGGGTGCGATGCAACACGACGAAGTGGGTGTGCGTCTGTCGGCGCTGCTGTGTACGACGCTGAGCTGAGCTACAGAACGAGTTCGCTCGCCCGTCTAAGTTCTCTCGGTGGACGTCCAGGGCGGTGTGCATGGAGTTGTTTGGCCGGTCTGACTCGAAATGAGGCACGAGTGGAGCGGCAGAACAATGTTGTACGTTTTGAACAAGGTCGAAATTAGCGGCTGTGCCGTCTACCACTTTTCTAGGAAAGTATTTCACACACGGCTTTGCACTACCGTCCACAAATTCGCTCCCTGGGAAGTTGTCTCCCACCTCAAAGATTTCATTCGCGTTCGCCGAAGGCAGTCATCAGCCTGCTGAGTTCGCCTTTCTAAAAGTGATGCAAGTCACTCATACTCTACTAGAGATGCCTCTGAGCAATCCCTCCCGTATAGCATCATCCACCTCTGTCGACCCATCTGGAAACAGCGATGACAACTCGATGTTGTCGATAATTCAGTAACATCAACGATATGCCAGGCGACCGCGATGACAACAACACATGCGCAACCGCACCACTTCTGACTGTTCCAGTGGCATGGCACCATGAGGATGACGCTGACACCTCTACAACCGCACCATGTGATGCGATGCGCGACCCGACAACAGCGTATGGGCTATGCGCGCCCCATTCACCTACCTCGTCCTCTTCGTTGTTGATAAGCTCAGACGCTTGTTTGACACGCGGCATCCCGCCTCCACCCTCTCCTACTATCGATAAGTCCAATTGGGACACGGTCGACGCAACGAGGACAAAGGGATTATGTTGATCGCATGTCGAGGGTGGGAACATGCCGTCCACGACCAAGGCGCCACTACGTCGAAGGGACAACACGGATGATGTTGAGCGTTGACCTGTCACCACCAATGATTTTGTAACGGCGCTGACGCCGACGCGTAGGTGAGTGTGACTGCGCCCACACCGCGCTGTGCCACAGTCTGGGATGTGGGAATGGCTATGACCCCACCGCCTCGAGGACATGACGACGACGCACTAAGGAGAGGCCCAGCTCAGGGTGCGGGTATACCACACCTTATCTAGCGCACCGCAACCGCACAGCTGACCCCGGGCCAAGGTCACGATGTCGACGATGCAAAGTCATCGATGACCCTGCCCCGTCAACAATACCACAAGGAGGTGATATGCGGCCATGCATGGCTGGCTGTCACGGTATCAGACAGGATTATTGTGAATGTTTGGTTCTTTTATTATTCAGACTCAACATTTACTTATTCTTGTAGATACTTCGTTTCTGGCGCTGCCGTCCGATAATTTCTTTGTAACCGCCACCACTATCATCTGTCATCTCACCAAGACTTGTGGACTCCTTCACTGCGCTCAAGGAGATTCTTCAAGAGTTTGCGGACCTTGCGGAGGAGGGAAGCTTTGACCCTTTTGCAGAGACAGCTTCGAAACGTCAAATTGCGTCGAGGCAATCGGATTATCACAATCGTCGGTTCAACCGAGTTGCTCAAGAAAGCGCTAACGCATTCAAACGTGCTGGGGAAGGTACTGAGGCCGAGGGACAAGGACGCAAGGAGGCTGGCTCGTCTAGAGCAGGAGGAGGCACGTGCACGGAGGAGAAAGATAAGCAGGAGAGGTGGATGGATGGATGAAAATGGACCTGGATAAGACACCCCCGGCTGCTGAGCTCGAAGATGTCTCCATGGAGCTCGCCGCTGCTAAAGAGCTTGCGGAACCTAGGGAACGGGACCGGGATGCGGCGGGTGGAAGGCGAAAACGGAGATGGGATATCACAGAGCCTACGGACGAGAATGTGCACCCCAATAAGGCGGAACTCTCCAGGGAGAAGGATGGGCGTCTGCGCCGAAGAAGCGCCGGTCACGCTGGGACGCTGCGCCCTCGGAAAATAATGTTTCTGTCGTAGAAACTCCCAAGCACTCGCGTTGGGATCAGGCAGCTGTCATCCCTGATGCTCCTATGACCCAAATTACCATGAACGCCCCAGGCATCATGCACAAGGACAAGGAGAACCGCTACCTTACGGACGAAGAATTGGATGCTATTCTGCCGGCCATAGGGTACGTCATTATTACACCTCCTTCAAGCTATGCGCCAATGGTCACCCCCCCGCAAGTTGATGGCGGCACCTGCCACTGACGCCAGGGGTTTCCATATACAAGAGCCGCCTGATGCCGCCGCCATCGCTGCTGCAGCGGGTCTCGCTCCTGAGCTGCCCACCAAGATCCCTGGAGTTGGCAACCTTGCCTTCTTCAAGCCAGAAGACGCTCAATATTCTGAAAGAGCTTTCAGTGGATGAAATGAAGGAACGCAATATCATGCGATTTCTATTGAAGATCAAGAACGGCACGCCGCCAGTCCGAAAAACTGCCCTTCGTCAGATTACAGACAATGCCCGCCAATTCGCCGCTGGTCCACTTTTCGATAAAATTCACCCACCACTATAGAACGTACACTAGAAGATCAGGAGCGCCATCTGTTGGCCAAGGTTATTGACCGCGTCTTGTACAAGCTTGACGATCATGTCTGCCCATACGTACACAAGACCTTGGTCGTCATTGAGCCGCTGTGCTCACGTCGAAGGTCGTGAAATTATTTCCGATCTCTCCAAAGCGGCAGGGCTTGCCCACAATATCTACCATGCGACCTGACATTGATCACGACGACGAGTACTTTCGCAGCTCGACTGCGCGTGCGTTCTCTGTCGTTGCTTCCGCCTTCGGTATCCCTTCGTCACTTCCCTTCGTCAAGGCTGTCTGTCGTAACAAAAGGTCATGGCAAGCGCGGCAACTGGCATTCGAACTGTCCAACCGATCGCCATCATGACGGGCTGTGCCGTGCCACCACATCTGCGAAATATCGTGGGCTGTATAGCTCATGGACCTACGGACGAGTAGCAGAAAGTCAGGACGATGACGGCGCTTGGCCATGCTGATTTAGTCGAAGCCGCGGCACCCTACTGTATCGAATCATTTGACGAGGTTCTTGAGCCTCTGTGGTGTTGTATTCGTCTACACCGCGGCAGACGTCTCGCCGCCTTCCTGAAGTCAAATCATTCTATGTCTCTCTGAAGAATCTTGGAGCTTGTCTCTCCTCCTGGTACGAGCTACTAGGGGGAGTCTATGGCCTCAACGCGGCCATCGTTCTCGTCCGGGAACCCCTCTTACTTTTCCATCTGAACACCCTTGGCGTTCTGTGTCTTGTCAATCTTGGAAGTCATCTCTCTTTGCGGTACGAGCTACTGGGGGAAATTGATAATCCTGACGATGCCATTGTTCTCGCCCGAGAAACCCTCTCACTTTGCCCACCTGGACGCTCTGGTCATCCTATATCTCTGAGCAATCTTGGAGTCAATCTGTCTTCACGGTATGATCTACTTGGAGGACTTGGTGACCTCAATGAGGTCATTGTTCTCGCCAGGGAGGCGCTCTCACTTTTCACAACTGGATACCCAGGTCGCTGTACGTCTCTCAGCAATCCTGGAGTTGATCTCTCTCTCGCTTTGTCCTTGTGGACACCGTGAACGCCCTAGGTCTCTCAGCAATGTTGGAGTTCGTCTCTCTTCGCGGTACAAGCTACTGGGAGGGATCAATGACCTCAACAAGGCCATTGGTCCTCGTTCTGCGTTTCTGGGCAATCTTGGGGCTCATCTCTCCTCCCGTTACAAGCTTCTGGGTGGACTCGGCGATATCAATCCAGCCATCGAAGTCAAACAAGAAATCTTCTCCCTCGGCACTGAACTGGAGCACGTACCCAAACACCTTCTTCAAAGGACTTGTCTGTTCTCAAAGCATGGATCCCTTTTGCCACTCTGTGCTGCAGCTCCATACAGGGAAGGTCAGAAGGGCGTCCCGAATCTCTATGTTTCGTCCCACGCCACCACTCTGACAGCCCTCATTCATACCAGAAGCCCAATCCATTAGACTCGGTGGGCGCGAAGAAACGGTTCATTGGCATCGGTCAAGCAGCACCGGAGGGTGGGACCGAACTTCCTTCTGTAGGTCCTGAACTGGACAGCGTCAGTAAGATCGTCGAAAGTCTCACGACGCTCACACGCATTGAGGGGAAGGATGCTCGTATTTTCCGTGTTTCTGACGAGCTGAACAAGAATGAATGGGTACACTTTATATAGTATTGTTGTATCCGTCGTGAATAGAGTGTGAATTACCACTAGGTCGTTGTCCTTCGATCCGCAACGCTAGTGTTCCCCAATCGCTGTCAAGGTAGACTACCAGTCCATCTATGATGAAGGTGTCACGAGCTTTCATCGAGCCTCGTGGCTATGTACTCAAGAGGCTTCTTTGTTTTCAATTTGTTATCATGGAAAATGGCGAAGTCAGCACCAGCGGCATTAACAAACTACTTACCGTTAGTACCGAACTGAGTTGGCACATTTCCCTGCTTGTCAATCGTCCTGCCACGCTTGCGCGTATTAAAAGACAAGACGCATGCATCTCGAGGGTCGTCGAAGAGCCGAGCATTCAATATTGAAGAGCCAATGAATGCACCTCGCCTACCAAGGCATTCCGGACTCTGGACAAGAAAAGGCTCTTCGCGATCGGCGCACAACGGTTGTTTTGCAATTCGGCAGACTGTTCAGTGCGACCCCGAGTTTTGCATAGCACCTCTCACCGTGTCGTACGACCGTTGGAAATGAGCAGAGCCCTGACGAGGCAATAGCTTGATGCCAGGTTCCGTTCTGTCACTGGGACGATGTAAGCGGTGGACGATGCTGAGATGAACAAGGTCTGTGACGTTGGTGTTTCACGCGCACATGATCGATCCAGGTCGGGTCATTTGGACCATACCCGTATGGCGGCTGCATTCTGGAGGACGATGAAAACATTGGTGGATACACTGGCTGATCAACGTATGTCGTATGTGCGTCCCGGTACCTGAGCTTGATATCAGGGACGTAGGCCATCCGCCACTCGAGAGGACATGTAGCAGCTGATCCAATCACTAGAATAGTATCACACTGATCCTTTGGGAATGAGATCGTCACCCGAGTTATGTCTAGACCACCGCAAAATGGACCCCTGGCGGTGGAGATCAAGGACGCGGTCATTCTTTGGCAGCAATGCTATGCCTTGGGCACTGTCCTCGATGGAAGCTGGTCGGCAATGATCACCTGAAAGGTGACCGCTCCTTTCAACAAGTTAGCCGACTTTATGATCGATTACCGATTTAATGCCCAGCGCCACACACTCATCACAAAGTTTGTCAAACACCGCTACCGCCCGATAAGGGAATAGCGAGCCGCGGCCCCCTTATCGACACGACAACGCACGCTATGACGTCGTTCGTACTCTTCACGCAGACTCAAGGGCACTATCGT
>JBBPTF010000008.1:0-72191 GCA_038094015.1 Phylloporus cf. gajari | reverse complement strand
AATTTATGTATATGGCTCTCAAGGTAATTAAAGATCACTTTTCCCAATAGCTCTGACCTATATATTTGCATCTATGTGATTAACTTCTTCGTGGTAATAATTGTTGGAGTTATTCCAATTATTGGAGATATAGTACCTTATATAACATTCCCGAAACTTTTCGAATTCAGTGATGCTGAAATAGGTCGTTTGCGGTTCAAACTAGCATCTTCATCGGACCACCCGCCGTTGTATCGCGACGAGTTGTAATCCTGAAAAACCGAGCCCTCATGAACACTTCAGCCAAACGTCGACTGAGCTGGATGCAAGAGTACACGTCGCTCTCCTCCCTACACTTGAGTCCCTCCTCTAATGTGCCATTGGATATCTGATTGGCCTTCTCACTCGCTTCACCCAGTCCTCGACACTACACCTACCCTCTCGTGTCACTCTCTGTCACTTCCGGTGTGGAAAAAGACGTTGAATACCACTGCTGTCCTCATCCAGATCCTCGTTGCATGCGCAGAACATCGCATCGTTGCCAATTCTATGCAGGATATCATGATCCCTGCTAACGTTTGGGCCTGAGATGTCTGTGGCTCCCTAGGCAGTGACAGCTTTCGAACCGCCTTCTCCGACTTGCCCCTCGTCTTTGGCATCTTCCCTGGGGCAAGGCGAACCCGTCGGATGGGGGCGAGGGGAGCCCCCATCTCGTACATACCTCTCACAGTCACTGAACCCAGTATGGTGAGCTAGTCCAAGCCGTCCCAGAGACTGACTAACAAGCGAGGGCGGATACATTAGCACACCATCAGTGTCATCGATCTAATCTGCGTGGATGAGCACGCAGCGAGGTAGAGCCCTGTTGGGACTTGGTCTTTGCATTCGTGGGTCGATAACCAGACCAGCACGCGTTGGTTCATACTCAGCCTACCAATACATGTGGTCGAATGGTATCTTGGCGCGTTCACAGGTATACGATACGACCATCTAACTATTCCCTGAACGCAAATCCGTACCAGAGATCTAGTATGGAAGGCTGTTTTGGCCCTCACGAGTAATGATATGTAGGAAGTGATTCCGACTAGTCACCATCACCAATCATTCACGTATAAAAACGCAATGGTAATGCGGTTGTACAGACATAGATCAACAACAAAAGCTCAAATGGTAACGAGATGCTTGCCATTGGCCACAAATGTCAATGCCCACACGTTTTCGCCAACATCGGCTTCGAGGAGCTGTGGATATTCTTCTCAAACACTCAGCACCTCGGACGCGGTTCTATCTTACCAGTACGTACCATTCTTCGTTGACATACGTTGGTATTGAATGTTCGATCAAAGTAGTAAACGAAGGACGTATGCTGTGCGTATGCGCGTCGCCCTCCTGTGCGTGACCTTATTTTGGGCACAATGGTGTAACTCGCCTCATCGAACTACGCCTGATGCGAGAAAATCAACGCCAGTGGATATTTCCGGCCTAACAAGATGGCCTCGTTCAAATCGTCGATTCCATTCAGTTGTTTTCACCACAAGGCGAGATGAGCTGCAAGGTAGGTCCGTTGCGAAATATTCAGCATCCCAGCATCCTCACTTGTGGGTCTCTGAGAGCTCACGACGTCTTTTGATTGTCTTTCCGGGCACAGCCGAGTTAGGGGGAGTCTGAGTTTGAAAAGTAACCAAGTCGGATTGGACCCCTCTCTTGCCATCCTTCGTTCAAGTAATTTATTCTCTGGTCTCTAGTATTCTCTAATTCACAGCAGATCGACATGGCCGACTTCATTCGCAAAGCCAAGTCTAGCAGCGACTGGACATGGAACGAACTGAACGCATACAATATTTCGGTTGTTCGTCAAGATGATCCTTGCACCTTCTTCAAGGTTTTCGCAATGCCAGAAAAATATCTCCCTGTAACGCCAGAGTTTCTCGTCGCCTCAATTTCAGATTGTTCTTTCATAAACATCCGGGTTGTGGTCGAACTCCTTTCCCATATGAGACTTGCGATGTCCCCTGTGCCAGTAGAAGAATCTGCCGTCGAGGATTTTACACTTCTTTTGCTACGGGAACTTGACTACACGAGGTGCGGCTGGTACTTCAGGACGAGGAAAGACATTCCTTTTGTTATTTGTGGCGAGAGAAGACACGCGAAGACCGGCTTGTGTATCGTTAGCGATGAACATGAGATCTTATTGCTCGTTCAAGAAGACAAGCGTCACATGGGGGACGACGACCCAGAAGCACAGCTCATCGCCAAAGCGATCGCTGCGTTTGCAGCCAATAACCAAGCACGCCAGGATAGTCGCATATTGTACCGTTTGAAGTCCAAAGTCATGGCAGGGATCATCTTGAGGGGCACCACGCCGACGTTCTACAAAATTTTGGTCACGACAGAGCTCGTAAACGCAGTGGCTGGTGGTGCTTACCCGGATGCACACACCATTGTCTACGCACATACTCCTGAAAAGGTAAGCTGTTGCTACCGGAGCGAAGGCATGAAATCGCCGGAAGATAGGAAAACCATTTTATCCTGTTATGGAGCGTTCAAGAACCTTCTCGACTGAGCTGATCCCAGTGCAAGGCCAGATCTATGTTGATTATCCGGAATCAGGCTGATCTCCATACAGCCACGCCGTCCTCCTCGCCATGCCCGAACCAATCCTCTATGGAGCCACACATCAGCTATCATCATTCACTTTCCCGGCCCAGTCCTCGACATCCTCGCCTGACTTCCATACAGTGTCGTCTTCTACACCTAAGTACTCTCTTGCACCCCTCTTTCTCTCCGCTGGCACCCATGAAGTTTTTGTCGAGGGGCAATTATCATCCATAAGTACGAGAATGCAATAGTAATGTCACCAGTTGTATCGACAGAACGAATAAGAGTGCACACGAACATGGTGAGGCAATAGCGTGAACGACGACATGCAAGCACGAAAAAGACCAACAATCGTCTTCCGAATCAAAGCACATCCAGCACGCGTACGCCCTGTATCAACATATTCAACGTCGCCGACGTGATCTCCTGCACCTGGACCGTGATCACACTCTCCGTAGCGATCCGCCTGAATTCAGCCACATTCCGTCGGGTGGGCGCGAGTAAGAGCGCGCCAAACGGTTGCCTCAGTCGAGCGAGGAATTCCATTTGCGTGTCTATCAAAAGCTCTGTGGGGAACGAGACTGACGGAACATGCAACGAGTCTGCATCCGAAATACTCGGAAGATCGGTGAATGAATCCAGCAAAGGAGACCCGTCGAGCCCTAAAGGCTCATCCTCCAGGTGTGGGATATCTACAATGTTTCCAGTGGCACGTCGGTCGAGAAGGAAGTCAATCCATGGGTGAACGAGATATAGGGAATCCGCCTGTGCGATATTCTTCCTGGTCCGAATCTCCACAGTTCCAAGTACGCCAGCTTGTGCATAAAAGACGCCGTGCCGAAATGGTGATACGGTTACTATCCTAATGGCAAGGCATGGGAGCTTCAACCGTTGTACCACGAAATGAGGTAGAGGGAGCGCATTCAATTGGTCATACAACGTTGTGACCGAACTAGAGTCGAGTGAGGATGCATGCAGCGCTGCAGTCATTGTTGCCATCTCGGCATGAGGAATAGCAGGAGGAATGTGTGAAGCTACTGGCTCGCTGAACACGGCGATATTGGTCGGAAGACAACTATTAAAGCTCCCAGGTTTCCCTGTCCAAGCAAGGATACTTGTATCTCCCGAGCTTGAGAGTAGTTGTGATAACAGTCGCCCTAGAGACTTGTCTCCCTCGCCATATGTGGCTGGTAAAGTCATTGAGAAGATTCCGAGTAGCGAGTAGGCAGCATCCTCAATCCGTGTCGTTTTTCGTGTCGAGGCGAGGCGAAGCTTCTCCCGTATGTCCTTTAACCCGGGTCGGAGTGCCATCAGCGATTCTGCCGAGATACCTGTGGCCGCCTCCATCTCCAAGATGATCTCGGGCGACTCTTTGTGATTGTAGATCGTGAGACCCAGGTACGGTGTCCAATCTTTGGTATAGATTCGGACAACTTTTGACGCGTGATACTCCTGCAGTGTCCACCCGCGCGAGTTCCAGAGGCTTGACATCAGGGCGCCAATCTCCGCCAGTCGGTCGACGTCACAGAGGAAGATGATCGTCAATGCAGACCCCTCGTACCACTTGAACATGCTAACGAGGGATTCTTGAAGTGTGAACGGATCCGCTTTGTTGATACAGCATGTATCGCTCCAGGCCCAATTAAACCCCTCGTCCCGTACAATTTTGCAAAACATTTGCAGTTTGTGGTGAGTGGGATACGCTCCCAGGTTGTACACCACGGTTTTGATGACAGTTTCGTACAAAGGCTCATCTCCCTCCCACGTGTGCGAGAACGTGGCGTAACGGTAGAATTCTCCGACAACTTGTTCGATGAGAGCGTGATCAATACGTGTGATCATGGACGCGACGAGTGTCGTGAAGGCTGGGGTCGATTCGAATGCGGCCGCCTGCTCTGCCTTGTTGCACAAGCGACCAGATAATGCGTTAATCAATACCAACGGCGAATCACGAATAGCACTTTGGATAGACGTGCGAATAGCCTCTTTCGTCCGTTCGGGGCGAACATAGTGGCGAGATTTCTCTGTGGGGGATATCAGTGGGGGAATATCAGTGGGGGAATATCAGTATGACGTGATCAATCTTACTACGGATCTCTGGATCAGATGATTCCGACATCTTTGTGAGCATGGTCTTAAATGCGTCGGCTGCATCGCGATGGCGCCTCAAACCAAGTGAGGCTACATACTTCCTCTCGTATCCCGACAGAGAGGACGGATCAAGCTTGATCACCTGAACCGTTCCCATTAGCATGGACCAACTGGAGTAAATTGAAATGAGTTACCTTGTTTGCATCGTTCAAAGCGTCCTCCCACTTCCCGTTTTCCGCGTATGCTTTGCTTCGCTTAGCCAGCAGGTCCGTCGGGGTAGCGGGGTCTAGGGACAATGCAATGGTATACTGGGAGATAGCGTTGTCGTATTGCTTGGCATTCGTAAAACTATCTCCTAGGTCCACTAGTTTGACACGGCATCTAGATTTAAAGTCTGATAGAGGATGGTTAGAAGAATGCTTCGGCTTTGAATACAGACGCCTACCGCTTGTCCAATTTGCTCGCTCCTTGGTTTCTTCCCATGCTGGCTCGCTAGATATCTGATGGAGACACGCAACTGCGTCTGTAACACGACCAATCGTTTCCAGATACTCGCACACGGCCCGAAATATTGTGAATCTCTCGAGCATAAACTACGGGCAAAGGAAACGTGAGGTATACGATGGATACCGAGGTAAGAGAATACTCACACCAACGGAAGCAGCCAAGGTATCTTCCCATGAGCCAGAAGTCAGCATTAATCTCGCCCATTCATTGGCGTCGTTCAGAGCAATATTCCGTACACCCTTGCACAGCCATGCGTTGCTTCGCTTAACCAACAGGCCTTGCGGAGCCGCAGGGCTCAATGACAGCGCCACCGTGTAGTGTGAGATAGCGTCATCATATTGTTTAGCATTCATGGCGCTATCCCCAAGGTCCATTAATTTGACGTGGCAACGATGTCTGAAGTCTGAGATAGAAGATAGTCATGCCAATGTCGCAGTTGTTCCAAAAGTGAGTAGAGCATTAGCTTACCAGAAATCCACGTCTCGGTGGGCCCAGCTACGTTGGTCTCTTCATCCAGCAAGCGGACCAGACACTCCCCTGCCTCTTTTGTGCGATCTGCTGCTAAGAGAGCTTCACAAAGGCGTTGTTTGATTGCGACTACAAGATCGTCAAAATTCCACCCAGAGACCTGTAAGTTATCAGCATCGATTTCGATACATGCCGAGAAATTTGCAGGTATACCAGTGTAACTACCAGCGGCGGTTGACGAGTATGGTTACCCAGTTTGGCTCGCGCTTCTTCGAATGACCGAATTGCATACTCGTAGTCCCTGTTCTCCATATGCTTGATCCCATGAAGAAGGTGCATATATGCCTATCGGAGACATGAATGAAGCTACCAGATATGATATGAGGAAACGCTTCACGTGCCTGAACAACATATAACCCCGGGTCCACCCATGCATGAACGCTGTCAGTGATTAGATCATCCATACGTGATATCGCATCAACGTGATCTCCGGCCATGCAGAGAACAACAGCCTTAAAGGGGAAGAAGTTGGGAGGAGCCCGAAGTTGAGCAGAGAGACGTACCTTGATGAGAAGGAGAAGAGTGACATGCTTTGAATGAAAATGCTGGAACGCGATGTCGCATACACGAATTCCCTTGTCCTTTTCTCCTTTTCCAACAAGAGCCACAGACTTTGACACATAGGCGTAGAGAGATCGCTGAATCTCTATGGACTTGGTTTACAAACGGCGTCAGTATCCACGTATGTAAAAGTAGAGCAAGATGCACCTCTTTTGCGTCGGCGAGCGCCGCATCCCATTGCCCCAAGCGTGCCCGAACAAGAGCTCGACTAGCGAGTACATGATGAGAGTAACTCTCGGGTGTCTGAATTGCTACGGATAGCAATGCTTCTGCATCTGTAAGTTGACCGTTTTTCCATGCATTGAGAATAGCGGTGTCGATATCCAGTTCTGGGTCCTAACGTGACGGTGATATAGTAAAGCAGGATTGAAGCTGGACACGAAACGTACCGAGACGAAACGGAATAAGACGGGAGAAGAGCCCTTTATGATTGTTGATCTGCTCTTTCCAGATAGCGAGACAAAGGGGGATACGACAGAAGATAAGACTTTTACGCTGATTTTACTCCTCGCAGCAATCGCAAGGAGCTGACCGTCGAATGAAAATGACATTGAACGCACGTCGGAGGTGTGTTGGATGTGCCTGGGCTGAGTGTTCGCCGACGGGTCCAAGAGGGTGATGGTTTTCTCTACAGAGTACGCTATGAATTTTCCGTGTTGCAGTGGGGCAATGCACGAGTCCTCGTCGACATCAGGAACCGACCGCTCTGAGATGGTCGACCCACTGGATGCGTCAATTTCCTTGATTTTTTCGTCGTCGGTTACAACGAAGAGGTGGTTGTTGCGCCAGAGAAGACCATGTCGCCCGTTGACGCCTATATTGATGTCGACAAGTAACCGGCCATCACTGCTGTCCCAGACGCGGATGGATTCGCGACTGGCAGTCGCAATTTGGTCGCCACGTGGAGAGTATCTGGCGGTGATGATCAACTTGTGGTCGAGTGTCTGCAGCCTTTGGCGAGCGGCGACGTCCCAGATGGTGGCCGTATGGAACAAGTGGTCGGCGCAGACGAGTTGAGTTGCGTCCGGCGAGAAATCAGTGCTGACGATGTTGGATCCGACCTTTTTTGAAAGGACTTGTTCGTAGGTCGTCGCGTCCCAAACAAACAAATCGCCTTTGTCGGTCCCCGCTGCGACGTATTTTCCCGTGGTAGCGACACATTTGGCACCGTCTTTCAGTCGCATCGCCGCTAATCGTTGGCCATCCTTTACTCGCCATACTTGCACACCCTTCCCACTGCCACTGACGAGGAGCTCGCCGTTCGCTGTAAATGTCACATCGCACACATGTTCACCAACGTCAATTTCAAGGAGCTGGGGGCATTCTTCTCGAACACTCAGTCCAAGTGCAGTTTTATCTCGTCAGTACGCACCACTGGACGTCGCCATGAACGTTGGCAACACACAATCGAGGGAGTAGGCGAAGAAGGTGGTCGACGCGTATACACCGGTTGGTGGGCTCCACCTCATGTTCTCGTCCGTGACTTCATTTCGGTCGCTGTCGGACTGCCAACAGCAGAATCAAGCACTAGCGAATACAGCTCACCCTCATTCTCGCGAGACCAACCCGTGCGCTCCTCCCCAGATGAACGCTCAATCCCGGTAGCCTCGAATTTGGTTTCATACATGTCTTGATGCACCCAGGATACCGTGCTGTGACTGGTTGCAATGCTGAGTAGTTCGAGCCATTATGGGCGCCTCAACCCGACGTCAAGATAGGCGGTTTGGACGCTGCTAATTGCATCAAGTATATGGAAAGTATATAAAGGTCTGATCTATACCGATTATCCAGAATCTGGCTGATCTCTATGCTCTAGTCCGCGCCGACATATTACAATGCCCTCACTCGCTTCACCCACGTGCATCGTCACCTTTGCACTCTTACATCGATTTCTGTAGTGGGGGACTTCGCCACTGCGTTTTCTACTTCTTTGTGCCCGACGAGCTGCACTCCGCTGACCCCGTGCGCTCTGAGTACGAACAGTAAGACGACCGGCTTCAAACGGGGCTGTGAGAGGTGCGGCCTAATCCGTGGATCTATCAAAGGAGGGGAGGGAAGGCGATCCAGTGTATTCCATTCACCAAACGCTGACCCGTCAAACACCATGCCGTTCCGGTGACTTGCAAGGGAGGCGGCACAGCACCAACAGCATTGCCAGTCTGATGGATTTGGACGAGCGCAGGGGGTGGAGTCTAGTTAGGAACAAGGGCCGTCCTTGGGTCGCTGACGTGTACGTGTCGAGGCAGTTGTCATTTATTCCCAACATACTGGTACCGATATGATAATTTATCTACATGAGTCGCCCTGAGATGGGTAATACGATCTAACTACTTGCGCGTTGAGTGTCCCGGAGCGCCCGCTGTTCGCTGATTATGAGCTGCAGGAAACGGACGTGATGCCAGTGAAGATGAGCATTCTCTTGTGCTGGGATTTACTGTGGATGTCAACGAGAGAGTTGAGGTCTGCGATGACATTTGTAGTAGAGAATACGCTGGAGATCGTCACCGAGCGGACCACAAAACCCGAAGAGCGTCAAGTTCTACGCACGATTGGTCTCTTTATCGAACCCGCCGGTGAACAAGGTACTGCCCCAAGCTTATCTTCGGCTCACGCGAAATTGATAGAGTAGTGAGTAGTGATAAGTCCACACTGCGGGGAAACATCTAGACATGATCGGACAGAAACAAACAAGGCAGGTGCACGTTTTGTTCGTGTCGAGAGGCGATTGGACGTTCTGGATTGCCGGTGAGTTGTTCTGAGGCTCACCTTTTATACAGCGAGAAACGTGTTATCGTCCCCATCCTTCCCGGCACAAAGCCCCTTCCCCAGGATGCACGCAAATGCGGGGAGGTCAGGGCAGAGATCCGAGGCGCTTATTACACTGTCTTGGCAAGGTGAAGGGGGAGAAAGGGGTCAATTATGTCATGACTTGGGCATGCCACCTGCTGTCACCCACAGCATTCCTATCAACAGGGACATGTGGAGCGCGGAGAGAATGGCTTAGCCTTGTTCCTCGCGCAAGGATTCAGGAAGGAGAGCAACATTATGATCAGTAGGGGAGAATAACACGATGAGTATGCTTCGTCGCCGATCTCCCTCCTCGAGGAAAGCAGCGAAACAGCTAATTGCACAGCGTCGTGAGAGCCTAGTGAGATATTAGCACTGGAGTGAGACGGCGACCAGTAGGCAATGTGGGTAAATACCTGAACATGAGGCGAGGCAATCTGTCGTTACTAGGATCCGAGTGCCTATGTGCCTGTCACTGCCCGAGGCTAGATCAGAAAGATGTCAATAGTCAGGGAAATGGAAGCTCACTGAAATGTCGGATGCGCACCGTACCGTATAATCGGCCGATAACAACTCGAGCTGTGTGAGGACGGTCAACGTCACCGAGAAAGTACCCCGAAGACGACGTGAAGTCATAACCGCATTCATTTCTGAGTGTGCAACGGCGCACTGCCATCGAAGTGCTATTTGGGGAATGAGAGCATTGGGATTGTGCGGCCGAGCACAAGCGCTATGAATTCCAGGGTTTAATACGTGTAGCTTGCTGTGTCCATTTTTCTAGAGAGAGGGAGACATATATTGAAGATACCGCAAGGTCAGAAGATAGGCTTCTAGAGATTAAGTTACACAATGTACCGGTTTCAAAGTATCAAAGGCCCCAGCACTGGTGTCCTCGGGAACTGAACGTCGAGGTCGAGATGACGTCTAATTGTGGTTTCTTGGATGTGATTGATCCGATCATGATCACTTGACCTTTGCTACAGTTCGCACTCCGTCTATCCTAGGGAAAGGTGTGCCTCCTCCCCTGAACGAGGCCGTTTTCTTGGAGGCATTCCGACATGAAATACTGATCCATCGGATCCGTCGTGGTCTAGCCCAGCGGCTAGATCCTTGGCGGTGGCTGCCTTCATGTACGTTTCTGATAGTATGTGCTATACTTAGTGGCGTCGGTCGTATGTTGTAGCGTGTAGGGCTATCCACCATCGTGTCCTGGTATTCGCCCGATGCACCTTGTCACCCCACCATTTGCTCATGGAGTTCTAAGCATCGGGTACAAGTACCATAGGTCCATAGCATACTCATACGCATAGGGGTCGGGCCGGTTCCGAGTGCAATTACACCGGGTAGGTTTGATAGGCCGCCATCTTCTGGGGTTCTGGGAAGTAAGGGGGAGAACAGAATTACACCGTGATCCGTGATAATAAAAGCTCGACTGTACGTACACTGGATGATAGAGCGGAGAACGTTTGAACGCTAGTCAGCTGAAAATGCATGGCACCTTCCTTAACTCTCACCATGAACTGCAATGATGCCAAACGGACGGACGGCGGATTATGAGAATTTATCCTTTCTTTTGCAAATTCCCAAATCCAGGTTGGATCAACTTATGACTCTAACTGTTCTTTCTCGAGGAAGTTTTCTCCCGTTCAGGTTATTGACACATAATCCATTCATTCATCCATAATGTTCATACATATAACGACAACTCGTACAAACAGGCAGAATCCGAAAGCATATCAGACGCTACCAAAGTCCCTGAGAAAACGTGGCCTTTAACTGTTTACAAATTGATAATGATAGGGGAGCAGCCAATAACGACCAGTCCACCGCTCTGACGATGAAGATAAGCCTCTAATCAGATAATAAGTGAAAAAGGTTGACTGACAAAGGTGTTGCCGTTGCAGCAAACAGATTGCTGGTTGCAAGAAACGCTGCTCCCGATGCTCCCAGAGCAGGTGAGTCCGACAGAGCCAATGACCGAACCACTGTTGACTCCGAGTAAGGAGAGGATAATGGAGGTAACTGGGTTGCTCGTCTGGAGTGTGAAATGCAGTCGTATCAAGAGCGACATTGCGAGGGGCGTGAAAAGCTTACTTCGGAGACGGTGTTGCAGCACTGAACAGTACCGGAGTTGCACTCATTGGTGGTGCCACTGGTACGGACATCAAGTGTGGTAGGTGCAGCGGAAACGACCGCAACAAGGGCAGCGATGGGGAGAAGGCTAGAGAAGCGCATTTCGTTGAGAGATGAAATGGAGTAATGTGTGTTTGAGATGCTTGTGAACTGAGGGTCCACTGTTCTTGAATTCACCTTTTATACAGAGAGGAGGGCTCCGTAACCCCCCCTTCGACTATATTCTCCGAACACAGCCTATTCACCCGCAGTCCATGCATAAAGTGTACCTATCTGTCACAATAGGGCAGCAAGGCATGAGGTTTCCGCTACTTACGAGTATCGCTCGCAAAGGTAAGTCACGTAGCATAGCCCATCTATCCTTGCATCAATGAAGGTGCATGAAACACGACCGCCATGATTGCCTATATCCCTCAGCGGCCAGGCGCTCAGGGGCAACAAAAACAGAGACACCTAACATAAAGGTCCAGGGAGACTCATCAGTGCCTGGGCGTGAGAACACACAAACTGAGTGAACATCGGGCTCACAACTGTGACCGCTAACAGCTGATTGGATGTGATATGAGAGGGATGTACTTGCGTAAATTGTCCACTGCCAGTCCGGGGGCTTGTCTAGTCGGACGAAACCCATAGTAAATACGATGTAAAAATAGACCAGAAGGTCACATTGTACCGTTGATTTGCTGCGCATCCAAGCACCTCGCTAAGCCCATTGGAGCACGAAATTCATGGCGAAACGCGAACGCAAAGGAGCTATTGAAATAACCACGCTGAGTCAGCCGACGAGGCGGTGTCCGCCACGCCCAGATCACTTGGCAGCCTTGTCAATTGTGATACCTCACTATAACCCACCCTACTCGAAATCACTCTCGGAGACGTTGGGCGGATTCTGCTACGAGCAAAAGCACCGCCGTTTGTACGGCCCGACTCCATCTCTCCGCTTTGGAAATGTTCGCATCGTTCAGCCATTGAATCAGACATACTCGCTGAAAGATATCGACACTGCACACTTCATTACCCACACCGTTGCTTTGCAACGGTCTTTCGACAAGTGCATAACTTCGAATTCTGCGAAAGTCTTTACGAACACAGCTCCAAACATACCTACTCAATCAGCTTCCGAGCGATGGGGTGGAACAGCATATGAGTACCACACAGTATGCTACGATTGTTTTATTGCAGCCCTGAAGACCACTCTGCTGGATTTCATCCTTGTACGTGTCTCGTGTGCTTTCCAATGACCCAGTCAAGGACGACTCCACAAGCTCGACTGTTATCCCTGACTTGGGTTCTTCGAGAACGAGGAGATAAAACGGTGCCAATTTTAGCATTCCGGGTCACTGAGATCCCATGAAATGAGTTGAGGTATAATGGGCAGTTTGATGGGGAGACTGCGCACTCCGTCCTCATCGCTCGGACATTCCAGGCTGTCTCAATGCAGCTCACGTCTGCACTCTACAGTGGGTGGCCCTCGGCATGTTCATCATCACCTACCACCTACTTTTGGCGTAGCGCGGCCAACTACATGCATCTGGACGTCGGCGGCGCGAGTATGAGCAGGATGATCTCAGAGCCTGGAAGCCTGACGCAAATGAATTTGCAAAACATGGCTGAATCGGTAGATTTCTCACTGTCTCAGACGAGCGCGAGCGCGAACGCACTGAACCAGGACCATGGTAAGCCTATCATGGCCGTCCTGGCGACTAAAATAGACCTACAGCCACCGTTGTGAGTTCGAATTTGCCCGCGTGAGGGGCGGTATCTGGCTGGGAACATTGAAGAGCTTCATCGGTGGTTCAGAACGTTCAGCTTTCGCGTGCTCCACGCATACTCAGTCCATCGATGCAACTCCATGAAAGTCTTATCAATTACCTAAATAGGCTGCAAGTGCAAGTGCAACGCAATCTTACCAGTAAGCAAGTACGTACCCTAACTCGTTCTTAACGCTGTCTGCATCCAACAACTTCGGCAGGCCAATGACTTCAGCACCTTCCTTTCGAGGGATGATGTAGTTGACATGTCAGAGTCACGCTCAGTCGTCACTCTGGTGTCATATGTTGTAGCTTAGTTCAAAATTTCATGAAACCTGCCGAATCGCTGATTGTGCCGATGAGATCGAGTTTTGAGCTCAAGCACTTGAGTCCAGATGTACGCTGCTAGGCCACTGGTGAGGCTTTCCCCTTGCAAGTCAAAGACCACGCAGGGCGCCTCCGGTTGTCTTCTGATCTAATGCAGGAGTTACGGGTCCGGGTACTTTAGAGCCCTCATCGCATGATTTGTGCAAGACGACTTAGGCAATCGCCGCGGTCCGCAGCCGCCAAAGCTCGAAATGTATTGCTGCAGCAGCCTCGGCCACATAGTAGAGATAGTTATCCAGCACTTAGGAAACTTAAACACCAGTTCTACGATATCTCTGCATTAACGGGCTTCGCGGAGATCATTCAATCTTGCCTTTGTGACCGACTGTGACTGGCATTGTCACCGTTTTGTGATGAAGTCATTGACCTGCAGGAGTCATTGGTGGGGATAGTATCGGCCACCGATAGTCTCGAACCGGAGCCCGCAGAACTGGTTATGGCTATGCTTAGACTGAGAGCAGTTACCAATACAGGAGTACCTGCACAACAAAATTGAGAACACGATAGCGAATGATGCATGCTCGAATGAAAAGCACAAAAGAAGCGATAAAGGAGGCTCAAAGACGCATCTCGTGAAAGCATCAAAGCACGTCCATGACGCGCATACTTCGCATCAACCTGTTCAACGTCGTCGGCGTGATCTCCCGCACCTGGGCCGTAATCGCATTTTCCGTAACGATCTCCCTGTATTCTTCCACGTTCTGTCGTGTGGGTGCGAGTAAAAGCGCGCCAAACGGTCACCTCAAGCGAGCAAGAAATGCCATCCGTACGTTTACTGGGATAGTAGAAGGTGACGGGAGCGACTCTGCATCATCAAGAGGCTCTGCATGCAAGATGCTGGAAAGTTCTGGTAATAGATAAGGTGACGACAATTCGTCCAGCTCAATGGGTTCACCCTCTTGTGGCGTAATATCTACCATGTGTTTGGCAGGGCGTCGATCGAGAAGAAAACCGATCCAAGGGTGAACGAGATATAGAGTTCACTTGTGCCAGATTTTTGGTAGATTCGATCTCCACGACTCCGAGCGCACAAGCCTGTGCACGAAAGACAACCTCCGATCCACTCCGAAAAGGTGACAAGGTCCCAATTTTGAAGGCAAGGCAAGGAAGCCTCATCCGCTGTCCTGTGAAGGTCAGTGTGGGCAACTCGCCCACTCGGTCAAGCAACCTTGTGACCAAGGCAAGATCGAGATTCGAGTGACAAAGCACGCAGCACAGCGGTGATAGTCTCCGTCTCGGTATCGGGATGGCAGGGGGGATGTGTGATGCTACCGATTGACTGAAGACGGCGATACTAGTTGGAAGACAGCTGTTGAAACTGCCGGACTTCCCATTCCATGCGAGGATGCTGGTGTCCCCCGAACTCGCGAGTAACTGGGATAAGAGTCGTCCCAGAGCCTTTTTTTTTTTTTTTTTTTTAAAATCCATTATTGTCCCAATTTTGGAGCTATCGCTCTATGTAGGACATTGTGAACTACTCTAGGGGGTCCCAGAGCCTTATCTCCTTCGCCGTACGAGATGGGTAACCTCATGGAAAAGATTCCGAGCAGCGAGTGGGCTGCATCTTCAATCCGACTCGTCTGCCGTGTGGAGGCCAGACGGAGCTTCTCCCGGATGTCATTCAACCCGGGATGAAGTGCCATCAATGCTTCCGCTGAGATACCGGTTGCCTGATCCATCTCTAAGATAATATCAGGTGACTCCTTGTGGTTGTAGATTGTCAGACCAAGGTACGGCGTCCAATCCTTGGTGTAGATTCGGATGACCCTAGAAGCATGATACTCCAGCAATGTCCAAGCGCGCGAGTTCCATAGACTCCTAATCAGAGCCCCCAGCTCCGCAAGTTCATCAACGTCGCAGAGGTAGATGATTGTCAACGCGGATCCCTCGTGCCATTTGAACATACTAACGAGGGCTCCTTGGTGTATGAACTGATCCCTTTTGTTGATACAGCAGGTGTCACTCCACGCCCAATTAAACCCCACATCTCGTACAATTTTGCAAAACATTTGTAGCTTCTTGTGAGCGGGAAATTCCTCGAGGTTGTACACCACGGTTTTGATGACGGTTTCATACAGAGGTTCATCACCCTGCCATGTGCGTGAGAACGTGGCATAACGGTAGAATTCCCCAACGGTCCGTTCGACAAGGGAATGGTCAATGTGCGTGGTCATGGAAGCGACGAGTACTGTAAAGGTTGGAGTTAATTCAAATGCAGTAGCCTGTTCCGATTCGTTACACAGACGGCCGGATGACGTGTTGATGAGCACCAATGGCGGATCACGAATGATATTCTTGATAGATGTACGAATCGCTTCCTTCGCCTGCCTTGGCCAAACATAGCGGTGAGAGCGCTCTACGAGGAAACATTAGTGGAAGAATGGTAGAATGATGTGCTACCCCCACCACGCACATCTGGATCAGATGATTCTAATATCTTTGATAGCATCGTCTCGAATGCGTCTATTTCATTAGCATGCTGTCCCATACCAAGTAGTGCTGCATGTTTTCTCTCGTAGCCCGATGGAGAGGATGGATCATGTTTGATCACCTGAATAGTGCTTGTTAGCATGGACTAACATGAACATATAAAAAATAAGTTACTCCATTTGCATCGTTCAGAGCATCCTCCCACTTTTCTTGCTTCGCGTATGCCTTGCTTCGCTTGACCAGCACGATTTGCAGGTTGGCAGAATCCAACGATAATGTGGCCGTGTACTGTAAGACTGCCACGCTGTGTAGTTCAGCGTTCATGGTGCTATCCCCGAGATCCTCCAGTTTGGTACGGCAACGATATCTGAAGTCTGATAGATGGTTCAACGCCCCACTTTAAAAAGCAGGATACAACATCAGCTCACTAGAAACCCACATGCTGACAGGTTCTGTTAAATTGATCTGCTGATCTACCGACTCGATGGTGTCCTTTGTGCGACCTACTGCTAGGAATGCCTCACAGAGCCGTTGTTGAATTTTGGTCGCAATATAATTAAAGCACCATCCAGAAATCTGTCATAAATCGAGATAAGCTTCAATCTGTCGCAAGGAAATTGTGAGTATACCAATGCGACTATCAACGGTGGTTGATAAGTATAGCTACCCAGTCTTATTCGTGCGTCTTCAAACAATCGAATCCCACGTTCGTAGTCGCCATTCTCCACATGTTTGTTCCCGACAAGAAGGTGCATATATGCCTGTTGAACGTATCAGCAGTAACGTCATCAGACGTGTGTGCGACTTCCACGTGCCTGGACTCCGTATAACGATGGGTCCACGGACGCATGAGCACTATCGGTAATGAGATCATTGACATGCGATATCGCGTCGACATGGTCTCCGGCCAAGAAGAGGACAACGGCCTGAAAAGGGAAGAAGTGGAAAGAAGACTAAAATCGAGTGGAATGACGTACCTTGATGAGAAGGAGAAGGGAGACATGTTCCGAATGAAAATGCTCGAACGCAGTGTCGCACACGCGGATTCCCTCTTCCTTCTCCCCCTTTCTGACAAGAGTCACAGACTTTGCCACGTAGGCGTACATAGATCGTTGAATTCTGATGGACTTGATTTAAAATGGTGTCACCACCTATAAATGCGAAAGTGGAAGAAGACGCACCTCGTTTGCATCGACAAGGGCCGCGTCCCAGTGTCCCAAACGTGCCCGAACAAGGGCTCTACCGGCGAGTACATGATGGATGGTCCTCTGCGACGTCGGGATTGCCGCGGATAGCAATGCTTCCGCTTCCTCGAGTTGATCGCGTTTCCAAGCATTGAGAGCAGCGGGGCTGATATCGAGTCCTGGCTCCTGGAATGACTGAGATGTATTAAACACGGATCGAAGGAAATGGAACATACGGAGATAGGGTGGGATGTGAGAGGAGACGGGTCTTCTATGATAACCGTACTCTCTGTAACTACTGGGACGAAGGGGAATACGAGGGATGTTGTGTTCTTCACGGTGATTTTGTTCTTCGCAGTAATTACAAGGAGCTGTCCATCTGAAGAAAACTCCATGGAGCGTACATAGCCGCTGTGTTCCATAGGACTTGGTAGAACGTTTGCTGAGGTGTCCAAGAAGGTGATAGTATTGACCGCAGAGCAAGCTATGATATTTCCGTGTTGCGGCAGAGAAATGCGCGACTGGAAGTCGGCACTAGGAACTGACAACTCCGAGATGGTTGACCCGGTAGATGCATTGATTTTCTTGATTTCCTTGTCTTTGGTAATAACAAAGAGGTCGTTGCCACACCAGACAAGACAGTTCCGCGATACCACTGCGTCCGCGCTGACGTCGAGTAATTAATGACCACCGCTATCCTAGACCCGGACAAAGCCTCTACAAGAAGCTGTTGCGACTCGGTCGCCTTGGGGAGAGTATTTGGCGGAGAAGACCCAGCTGTGTGTGATTGGCCACATCCCAGATGCCCTCACAACGCGCCGCAGCATCCCAAATGTTGGCTGTGTCAAAAAGGGAGCCAACGGAGACGAGGGGGGTTGAGTCTGGCGAGAAGCCCACGCTGGAGACACCGTAGGACCCGTGCCTTCGTAGGTCGTCGCGTCCCAAACCAACACGAATCCGCCTCTCAATGACCCTGCTGCGATGTATTTGCCGTTTCTTGAGGTAGCGACATAATGGGCACTTTCATCCAGTGGCATCGCCGCTACTTGTCGGCTATCGATGACTTGCCACACTCGAACACCGTTCTTGCTACCACTGACGAGATGCTCGCCGTTCTCCGTAAAAATCACATCATACACTTTTTCACCCACGTTGATTTCGTGGAACTGGGGATATTCTTGTCAAACACTCAGCATCAATGCAGTTTTACCCTGTCAGGACGCACTGCTCGTGGTCGACATGATACTAGTGATACGAAATCCAGGGAGTGAACGAAGAACGTGTGTGCGTACACGCACACGTTGCACCTCCTTGAAATAGGCCCAACCTCGTTCCAGTGACTTCATTTCGGTCACTATTGCGTGTCCAAACACCAAACTCGCATTATTGGAGTGCCAACAGCAGAATCAAGCACTAGCGAATTTCGCACATGCTGCGATGTATTGTAGTCGGGATTCCATCTTGTGGAGTGTATCTGGCTGAGTCGGGAGAAGTCGGACCCAAGGGTTGCCGCTCGGAGTGGGAAAGTTGCCCATATATGGTAGCCTACATTTTACTACAATTTATAGACCCAGTCTCGGCCATTATAGGAGATTCAAGTGAATCCTGGAAGTAGATCCTATGATGAGTCTGGGGACTCTTACCTTACCTGGCAACTATACTTAGGGGAGCACCATCATGTGAAGGGGTCGATAAGGTCGTCCTATATTCAAATTCAGACTCCGACGCGGCAGGCCAGAGACGAGATGTGTGCACAACGCCTGTAGCTACAAATCATGGTAGAGTGTAGGCTATGAAATGTGTCCTTGGCAGTTAGACATTGAAGTCAAGATGACGTCTAATTGTGGTTTTCCTGGTGCGATTGGTCCGATCATCATTTGACCTTTGAATTGCTACAGTTCGCACCCCGTCTATCCTAGGGAAAGATGTGCCTCCTCCCCTGAGCGAGACCGCTTTCTTACAGGCATTCTTCGGACATGAAATATTAATGTCATCCATTATAGGCTAGCCCAGCGGTGGGATCCTGGGGGGTGGCTGGCTTGTGGATGCTATTCGCTATACTCAGTAGGTCGGTCGTACCGTGTGCCAGGTGCACCTCGAAATGCAGCTTTCCCGTCACCGGGTTCTTCCAGATCTGTGTGGGCCGTGAGCGGTGCGTTGGGCGGACACGGGCTTACCACGGAAGACGTCTTGATGTGGGTGGGGTCAGGCTATCCGCTTACCGCCGTGCCCTGGTATCTGCCCGATGCACCTTACCAACCAGCCCACTCCACCATTTGTTCATGCAGGTATGAGCATCTGGTAAGTACTATACTCATGCACACAGGTGTAAGCACACGGGCTTACCTAGGTCCCCTAACGAGTACATATACCGCCCGCGATACTGAATGATATCCATTCAGTATTTCTACCTTTTGGTCTGACGGCTATGCGCGGCGGTCTGGTCGCTTACAACAGGAGTATGGCTGGTTCCGAACGCAATTATATCGAGTGGGTTTGATAGGCCATAATCTGTTGGGGGTCTAGGAGGTGAGGGGGTGAACAGAATTACGCCGTGATTCGTGATAATAAAAGCTCGACTGTACGTACACTAGGATGATAGAGCGGGGTACATTTAAACGCTAGTCAGTTGAGAATGCATGGCGCAGGCTCCTATCTTTACTAATTCCTGGCTAGGTCATTCCTCACATTTAGGTTATTGACACGACCCAATCCATAGTCCATTCATCCAATAATGTACATACATATCACGACAACTGGTACAAAGTAGTAGAATCCAAAAGCAAATCAGACGCTACTATAGTCCCTGAGAAAACATGACCTTCAACTGTTTACGCATTGATAATGATAGGGGAGCAGCCAATAACAACCAGTCCACCGTTCTGTGGGTGAACAACGATGTCGATTAGCCCGTGATCAGATAGTGAGTGAAAAAGGTTGACTGACAAAGGTGTTGCCATTGCAACAAACAGTTTGCTGGTTGCAAGAAACGCTGCTCCCGATGTTCCCAGAGCAGGTGAGTCCGAGAGAGCCAGTGACCGAGGCAGAGTTGAGTCCGAGTAAGGTGAGGATAATGGCGGTAGCTGGGTTGCTCGTCTGGAGCGTAAAATGCGGTTTATATCAAGGGCGACACTGCGAGGAGCGTGAAAAGATTACCTGGCTGAGGGAGTTGCAGCACTGAAGAGTACCAGAGTTGCACTCGTTGGTGGTGCGGACATCAAGTGCGGTGGGTACAGCCGTAACAGTCGCAACAAAGGCAGCGATGGGGAGAAGGCTAGAGAAGCGGATGTACATTTTGTCGAGAGATAAGATTCAGTAATGTGTGTTTGAGATGCTCGTGAACTGAGGGCTCACCGTTCTCGAACTCACCTTTTATACAGAGAGGAGAGCTCCGTAACCCCCCTTCGACTATATTCTCTGAACACAGCCTATTCATCCGCAGTCCATGCATAAAGAGGTCGAGTGTACCTATCTGTCACGACAGGGCAGAAGGCATGAGGATACTTACGAGTACGGCTCCCTAAGGTAAGTCACGTAGCATAGCCCATCTGTCCTTGCATCAATGAAGGTGTATGAAACACGGCCGCCATGACTGCCCGCATCCCTCAGCGGCCAGACGCTCAGGGGCGACGACGATACAGAGACATCCAACATGAAGGTCCAGGAAGACTCATCAGTGCCTGGGCGTGAGAACGACACAAAGTTGGTGAATATCGGCCTCACAACCGCGACCGATGACCGCTCATTGGATGTGAACAAGGACGTGCCTGCATAAATTGTTTTGAGAGATTATCCTATTCCACTGCCAGTTCGGGGGCGTATCTAGGACGGAGTCCATGGTAAATCCAATACGAAATCGACTAGAAGGACATATTATTCCGTTGACTGGCTGCACCGATCCGGGCACTCAGCCGATTAAAGCACGAAATTCATGATGGTGAAACGCAAATGAACGCAGAAAGGCTGGGGAGCTGAGTCAGCTTACCAGGTACTACTTGGCACGCACCTCTCTCGTCCGACTTACTCCGGAAATACTCGAAATGCTCGCACCGTTCAGCCATTGAACGCACAGAAAATATCGGCACTGCACACTTTATTACCTGTAGCATTACTCTTGCACGACCCCTCTCAACAAGCGCTTATTTTCAAATCCTGCATTTTGTTACCAAAGCCAGTGACAGACATACCTGTTTCATCAGCTTCCGAACGATGGGGTAGAATAGTATTGGCATGTAAGCACCACGGTATGCAGCAGTCGTTTTGTTGTGGTTTACCTTGTTCGAGGCCCTGAAGGGCCGTACGTATCCCCTTTACTTTCAACGATCAGCTCCATAGACTCGACTGCTATCTCCGACTTGGGCTCTTCGAGCATGAGGAAAATTTCAGCATTCCGATTCCCGGAGAACCCATAGAATAAGTCGAGGTGTAACAACCCTGCATGTGCTACAAGTACATAGGTGACTGCATACTCCATCATCATTACCAGGACGAGGGAAAGCTATCTCAATGCGGTTCACACGCTGTACTTTAGGGTGGGCGACCTTCTGCATGAAGTTCCTCGTCTATATTTGCACGGTGCTGCCTGCTATGTCTGGATACCAGTCTGCGTGCTCCTACCTTGCTCACCACCACCTGATCGTCGTCGTCGGTATGCCCCAAGTACGAGCGGGATGATCTTGAGGCGCGGAAGCCCGTTACAAACGGAGCTGCAAGCCGTACGGCCGAGTCAGTAGATTTCTCAGATGGGCGGGCTCGCCGATCCGGGATCATGAGTCTGTCACGGCAACTAAAGTGGGGTGGTGGACGGACCAACTTACTACCAACTTTGCCAGGATCCAACCAGATGAAGGTGGTATCCGGCTGGGATTGAACAAGGATCGGAGATTTGGCTCAGTTTTCGCGTGCTTGATTCATAGCCAATCTTATCTTATCTAGATTGACTGGACGTAGAAGCGTAATGCAATCTTACTAGTTAGCAAGCGCCCTAAATCACTCTCGACACTGTCCAGGTGACAGCGTCCTCCTAGCTTCGGCGAGCTGGAGACTACCTTGCAGGGTAATAGTTCTGGTAATGATACTTGGACTGAGAGCAGTCATCAATCGCTGTTTACATGTACAATAGCAACGTGATTATATCGGCACAACAACCAGAGAACACGATGAATCAATAATACATGCTCGAATTACAACGTGAAGGTGTGTCAAACCCGTCAGAAGCAATGAAATCATCAAAGCACGTTCAGTACGCGCACACCCCGTATCAACCTGTCCAACGTCGCCGACGAGAACTCCTGCACCTGAGCCGTGATAACGCTCCCGGTAGCTATCCTCTTGTATTCTTCCGTGTTCCGTCGTGTGGGTGCGAGCAAGAGCGCGCCAAAAGGTTGGCTCAGTCGAGCGAGGAATGCCATCTGTGCATCCGTCGGGATCATTGTAGGAGACGGGAGCGACTCTGCGTCGTCCGCGTCGTCCAGAGGGTCATCCAGAGGGTCTACATGCGATATACTGGAGAGCTCAGGTAATGAATCCAGCGACGGAAGTTCGTCCGAATCAGAAGCATCTTCCTCGTGAGAGGGTGGTTCTGCAATGTCACCCGGAGTATGTCGGTCGAGAAGGAAGTCGATCCAAGGGTGAACGAGGTATAAAGAGTCCAGCCGTCCCAGATTTTGCTTAGACTTGATCTTGACGACTCCAAGCGCACCAGCCTGTGCACGAAAGACGACCTCCGATCCGCTTCGAAATGGTGTTATGGTCCCAAGCTTGAAGGCCAGACACGGAAGTCTCATCTGCTGTCCCATGAAGGTCGGCGCAGGCAACTCGCCCACGCGATCAAACAGCCTTGTGACTAAGGCGAGATCGAGCGACAAAGCACGCAGCCCTGCGGTGATAGTCTCCATTTCAGCATCGGGGATGGCGGGTGGGATGTGTGAGGCTACAGATTGACTGAAGACAGTGATATAGGCTGGAAGACAGCTGTTGAAGCTGCCGGACCTCCCATTCCATACAGGGACACTGGTGTCCCCCGAACTCACGAGCAGTTGCGACAAGAGTCGACCCAGCGCCTTGTCTCCTTCACCGTATGAGATGGATAACGTCATGGAAAAAATCCCAAGTAGCGAGTAAGCCGCATCCTCGATCCGACTCGTCTGTCGCGCAGAAGCTAGACGGAGCTTCTCCCGGATGTTGTTCAACCCAGGGCGAAGTGCCATCAACACCTCCGCTGACATTCCTGTCGCCTGCTCCATCTCCGAGATTATCTCAGGCGACTCCTTGTGGTTGTAGATTGTCAGACCAAGGTACGGCGTCCAATCTTTGGTATAGATCCGGATGACTTTCGAGGCATGATACTCCAGCAATGTCCAAGCGCGCGAGTTCCATAGACTCCTAGTCAGAGCCCCGAGCTCCGCCGGTTCATCAACGTCACAGAGGTAGATGATCGTCAACGCAGACCCCTCGTACCACTTGAACATGGTAACGAGGGCTTCTTGGTGTCTGAACCTATCCCCTTTGTCGATACAGCACGTGTCGCTCCAGGCCCAATCGAATCCCTCGTCTCGTACGATCTTGCAGAACATTTGTAACTTATCGTGAGTGGGAGATTCCTCGAGGTTGTATACCACGGTTCTGACGACAGTTCCATACAGAGGTTCATCGCCCTGCCATGTGTGCGAGAACGTCGCATAACTATAGAATTCTCCAACAACCTGTTCGATGAGAGTATGATCAATGTGCGTCGTTGTGGACGCAACGAGTGTTGAAAAGGCTGGAGTGGATTCGAACGCAGTAGCTTGTTCTGATTTGTTACATAGACGGCCAGATGACGTGCTGATGAGCACCAATGGCAAATCCAGAATGGCATTTTCGATAGATGTACGAATCGCTTCCTTGGTCTGCTGTGGCCAAACATAGTGGCGAGAACGCTCTGCGAGGAAATATCAATGGACGAATATTGGAATGATGCGCTACCCTCACCACGAATCTCCGGATCAGATGATTCTGACATCTTCGATAGCATCGTCTCGAATGCATCTATTGCGTTATCATATTGTCCCATACCAAGTAGCGCTCCATACTTCCTCTCGTAGCCCGATGGAGAGGACGTATCAAGCTCAATCGCCTGAATAGCACTCGTTAGCATAGACGAACATTAACACATCAAAATAAACTACTTCATCTGCGTCGTTCAGAGCATCCGCCCACTTTTCTTGCTCCGCGCACGCCTTGCTTCGCTTAACCAGCAGGCTTTGCGGGTAAGCAGAGTTCAACGACAACGCAACCGTGTATTGTGTGACCGCCTCATCGTATTGTTCAGCATTTATGGCACCATCCCCAAGAGCCTCCAATTTGGCACGGCAACGACATCTAAAGTCTGATAGGGGGTTCAACGCCACAGCTTTCGAAAGCTAGGTACAATACTAGCTCACCGAAAAGCCAAATACTATCAGATTCTGTCAGATTGATCTGCTGTTCTACCATGCGCAGTACCGACTCGCCAGCGTCTCTCGTGCGACCTACTGCCAAGAAGGCCTCACAGAGTCGCTGCTGAATTTTGATCCCAATATGATCAAAACACCATCCAGAAATCTATCGTATATCGGGATCAGCTTCAATACATCACAAGGGAGTAATGGATGTACCAGTGCGACGATCAAAGGTGGTCGACGAGTATAGTGACCCAGTTTTATTCGTGCGTCTTCAAACGATCGAATCGCACATTCATAGTCGCCACTCTCCATATAATTGTTCCCAACAAGAAGGTGCATATACGCCTGTTGAACGTATCAGTAGTGACGTCATCAGACACGTGTGCATCTTTCACATGCCTGGACCACATATAATGCTGGGTCTACCAACGGATGGACACTGTCGGTAATGAGGTCATTCATACGTGATATCGCATCGAGGTGATCTCCGGCCAAGAACAGGACAACAGCCTGAAAAAGGAAGAAGCTGATACGGAACTAAAACCGGGCGGAAAGGCGTACCTTGATGAGAAGAAGAAGGGACACGTGCTCTGAATGAAAATGCACAAACGCGGTGTCGCACAAGCGGATTCCCTCATCTTTCTCCCCTTTTCCAACGAGAGCCACACACTTTGCTACGTAGGCGTAGATAGATTGCCGAATGTTCATAGACTGAATTTAAAACGACGTCAGGGCCTATAAATGCGAAAGCGGAAGAGGGCGCACCTCTTTTGCGTCGACAATCGCCGCATCCCAGTGTCCCAAACGTGCCCGAATAAGAGCTCGACCAGCGAGTACATGATGGGCGGTCCTCTGCGACGTTGGGATTGTCGCCGATAGCAATGCTTCTGCATCCGTGAGTTTATCGCGTTTCCATTCATTGAGAGCAGCGGTGTTGATCTCGAGTCCTGGCTCCTAAAATGACCCAAATGTAGTAACAATGGATTGAAGACAATGAATGAAACGTACCGAAATGGGATGAAATACGGGAGATGAGTTTTCGATGGTGTTTATGCTCTCTGCAGCTACCGGAACGAAGGGGGAGACAAGAGAAGACGTGTCCTTCGCTATGATTTTGTTCTTTGCAGCAATTGCAAGTAGCTGTCCGTCTAAAGAAAACGCCATTGAGCGATCCGGATGGCTTGACTAGCCGCTGTCACGATTCGGTCGCCTTGTGGAGAATATTTGGCTGCATAGACTCGCTGCCAGCGGTAGCCAGAGAGACATCTAAGTTGTTTGCGTTCTGCAACGTCCCAAATGTCGACCGTGTCGGAAAGGGAATCGACGAAGATGAGACGGGTCGAGTCTGGTGAGAACCCCACGTCGGACATGCTATAGGTTCCGCGCCGGCCTGCGTGCATCACGTGTTCGTATGTTGTCGCGTCCCAAACCAACACAAATCCACCTCTCGATGATCCCGCTGCGATGTATTTGCCATCTCTTGAGGCAGCGACATGGTGGGCACCTGTCTCCACTGGTACCACCGCTACTTGTTGGCCGTCGATGATTCGCCACACTTGAACACCCTTCTCACTACCACTGACGAGGTGCTCGCCGTTCGCCGTAAAGGTCACATCGTACACCTTTTCATCAACGTCAATTTCCAGGAGCTCTGGACATTCTTCCCAAATACTCAGCACCAGTCTGTAATACATCTTGTCACTACGCACCTGTGACTGCGCCGCTTGCCGTCGACATGGATAGTATTGGCGACACGCAATCCTGGGAGTAAATGAAGGACGTCCACTGTGCGTACACACAGGTTGCCCTTCCTCAAATAGACTCATTGAACCTCGTTGCGCGTGACTTCATTTCGGTCGCATCATTGGACTGCCAACAGCAGAATCATCGCTCACACATTGGAGTCCGCACCGGTGTCAGCACCCTCCATAATTTGGACTCTTCCTCCGCTTTCTCTCGATATGGACCAGTACTTCAAGCTTGTGGCCTTGAATTTGGTTTCATACGTCTTTGGTGATGTGCATGTGGTGACCAGTTGCAATACTGGATATCCTGGAGCCCTCAGCGACGTCCAAGTGGTTCGGACTGATCTGATTACGGGCAAGGTCAGATCCACACTCGTTCGGAGTCAGGTTGATATCCATCCGGCTGTGCACGTCGTCCCTCGTCCTACACTCAAGTCCGTCTTCGGATGAACGTACAGAGGAATAGAATCTTGTCGGAAATGGGAACAAGGTTTTCGTCTTTCCGCCGACAGGTGTTGGGTTGTCGTGTTTCTTTTTTTGGCTTCATACTCGATCTACCGATACGCGTCCCAGGGTTTTAGATCCGTTTCCTTCACATAGTCGTGTGACACGATCTTAACAGTAAGCGTGTGCCCGTGGCCGCCCTGGACGCCATCTAGATTATTGGCGTGTCGGGCATGCGCTGCCAACGTACTTCCTCAAGTATTGCCATGTTCAAGTGGTACGAGGAGTCCGCGTTGACAATTATTTACCTCTGTGGTGTTGATGAACTGGCGGAGGTTGGCGCTCTGATGATGAGTCTGTGGAACTCATGGGGGTGGACGTTGCAGGAATATCGTGCACCAAAGGTAGTCCGAATCTATACCAAGAACTGGCCACCGTACCTAGGTCTCAAAATCTACAGCTACAAGGAGTCGCAAGAGATCACCTCGGAGATGGAGAAGGCAACAGGTATCTTGGGGAAATCCTTGATGGTACCATGTCCCGAGTTGAAGGACATCCGAGAGAAACTTTGTCTGGCCTCTACGCAAGGAACGACACGAGTCCAGGATGCGGCTTATTCGCTCCTCGGAATATTTCCAATGACGTTGCCAGTCACATACGGCGAGGGAGACAAGACGCTCGGGCGACTCTTGTCACGGTTATTGACGTGTTCAGGCGACACGAGTGTCCTTGCGTGGACAGGGAAATCTGGCAGCTTCAATATCTGTATTCCCAACGACGACATCGTGTTCAGTCAACCTCTGACCTCTCACATTCTGCCGGCCATCACTGATACTGAGATGGCAAAGATCACTACTTCATAATTCCTCGTTCGATATTGACTTGGTCACAAAACTGTATGACCAAGTGAACGCGCTCCCTCTACCATCATTCTTGGTACAACGAATGAAGCTCTCGTGTCTTGCCTTCAAGATCAGAGCCGTATCACGTATTTAAGATGGACCAGAGGTTGACTTTCGTGCACAGGCTAGTGTGCTCGGATCCGTGGTTTCTCTGGCGGATTCTCTATACCTTGTTTACCCATGGATCGACTTTCTTCTTGACCGACACGCCACTGGAAACATCGTCGAAATCACTATGGACCAAGCTTCTGAGACGGGATCACTCTCGGAAGAGTCTTCCAACACTATGGATGGAGACTCTCTGAGTGAAGGACGGATGGGCATTTCTCTGTTTACTGTCCCGCTGATGGATGCTCAAATGGAATTCCTCGCTCGGCTGAGGCAACCATTTGGTGCGCTCTTGCTTGCACCTACCCAACAGAACGTGGCAGAATTCAAGAGGATCGCCACGGAGAACGTGGGCACGGTCCATTTGGAGGAAATCACGTCGGCGACGCTGAAGAGGTTGATAGGGGGTGTACGCATGGACGTGCTTTGACATATTTTCCTTATCCCCGAGCCTCTTTTATCACGCTTTGCTTTGCACACTTGTCTCGTCATTTGTGCTTGTTTCTAGTTCTGTTATGCTGATGTTGTGACAAGGATCATCATCAGCCCCTGCACATAGTCTGGTGAATTTCGTTCGCATCAATTGCGCAGTGCGGATTCTCACAGGCTAACCCCACATATGGGCATATCAAAGAGCACATGTAGTAGGATAACCCTAGCTAGGATAGCTACATAGGCAACTTAATCCGTTGGTTTGCCCCTCCGCTTAAAAAACCTCATAGACACGTCTGGTCACCAGACCAACATGCTCGAACGACAACACGAAGGTGTGTTAAACACGAAAGAAGCAGTGAAAGCATCAAAGCACGTCCAGTACACGCACGCCCCGTATCAACCTGTTCAACGTCACCGACGTAATCTCCTGCACTTGAGCCGTGATGACACTCTCCGTAGCAATCCTCCTATATTCTTCCACGTTCCGTCGTGCGGGTGCGAGTAAAAGCGCGCCAAACGGTTGACTCAGTCGAGCGAGGAATGCCATCTGTTTATCCGTCGGGATCATTGTAGGAGACGGGAGCGACTCTGCGTCGACCGCGTCGTCCAATGGGTCATCCAGTGGGTCATCCAGAGAATCTACATGCGATATACTGGAGAGTTCAGGTAATGAATCGAGCGACGGAAGTTCGTCTGAATCAGATGCATCGTCCTCGTGAAAGGGAGTTTCTGCATTGTTACGGGGAGTATGTCGGTCGAGAAGGAAGTCGATCCAAGGGTGAACGAGATACAACGAATCCACCCGTCCAAGATTTTGCCTAGACTTGATATCTACCACTCCAAGCGCACCTGCCTGTGCACGAAAGACGACCTCTGATCCACTCCGAAACGGCGTGATGGTCCCAAGCTTGAAGGCCAGACACGGAAGCCTCATCTGCTGTCCTGTGAACGTCGGCGCGGGCAATTCGCCCACGCGATCAAACAGCCTTGTGACCAAGGTAAGATCGAGTGACAAGGTACGCAGCCCGGCGGTGATAGTCTCGATCTCAGCGTTGGGGATGGCAGATGGGATGTGTGAGGCTACAGATTGACTGAAGACAGTGATACTGGCTGGAAAACTGCTGTTGAAGCTGCCGGACCTCCCATTCCATGCGAGGATACTAGTATCCCCCGACCCCACAAGTAGTTGGGACAAGAGTCGACCCAGAGCCTTGTCGCCTTCACCGTATGAGATGGATAACGTCATGGAAAAAATCCCAAGCAGCGAGTAAGCCGCATCCTCGATCCGACTCGTCTGTCGCGCAGAAGCTAGACGGAGCTTCTCCCGGATGTCATTCAACCCGGGACGAAGTGCCATCAACGCTTCCGCTGAGATACCTGTCGCCTGCTCCATCTCCGAGATGACCTCAGGTGACTCCTTGTGGTTGTAGATCGTCAGACCGAGGTACGGCGTCCAATCCTTGGTGTAGATTCGGACGACCTTCGACGCATGATATTCCAACAATGTCCAAGCGCGCGAGTTCCATAGACTCCTAGTCAGAGCCCCCAGCTCCGCCAGTTCATCGACGTCGCAGAGGTAGATGATCGTCAACGCAGACCCCTCGTACCACTTGAACATCGTAACGAGGGCTTCTTGGTGTATGAACCTATCCCCTTTGTCAATACAGCACGTATCGCTCCAGGCCCAATCGAATCCCTCGTCTCGTACTATCTTGCAGAACATTTGTAACTTATCGTGAGTGGGAGATTCCTCGAGGTTGTGCACCACGGTTCTGACGACGGTTCCATACAGAGGTTCATCGCCCTGCCATGTATGCGAGAACGTCACATAACGATAGAATTCTCCAACAACCTGTTCGATGAGAGTATGATCAATGTGCGTCGTTGTGGATGCAACGAGTGTTGCAAAAGCTGGAGTGGATTCGAATGCAGTAGCTTGTTCTGATTTGTTGCACAGACGACCAGATGACGTGTTGATGAGCACCAATGGCAAATCCCGAATGACATTTTCGATAGATGTACGAATCGCTTCCTTGGTCTGCTGCGGCCAAACATAGTGGCGAGAACGCTCTACGAGGAAATATCAATGGACGAATATCGGAATGATGCGCTATCCTCACCACGAATCTCTGGATCAGATGATTCTGACATCTTCGATAGCATCGTCTCGAATGCATCTATTGCGTTATCATATTGTCCCATACCAAGTAGCGCTCCATACTTTCTCTCGTATCCCAATGGAGAGGATGGATTAAGTTCGATCGCCTGAGTAGCGCTTGTTAGTATAGACGAACGTGAACACATCAAAAATAAACTACTTCATCTGCGTCGTTCAGAGCATCCGCCCACTTTTCTTGCTCCGCGTATGCCTTGCTTCGCTTAACCAGCAGGCTTTGCGGGTTAGCAGAGTCCAACGACAACGCAACCGTGTATTGCGTGACCGCCTCGTCGTGTTGTTCAGCACTTATGGCATTATCCCCAAGAGCCTCCAATTTGGCACGGCAACGATATCTAAAATCTGATAGAGGATTCAACGCCGCAGTCATTGAAAGCTGGGTACAATACTAGCTCACCGGAAATCCACATACTGATAGATTCTGTCAAATTGATCTGCTGATCCACCATGCGCAGTACCGACTCGCCGGCGTCTCTCGTGCGACCTACTGCCAGGAGAGCCTCGCAGAGTCGTTGTCGAATCGTAATCGTAACATGATCAAAATGCCATCCAGAGATCTGTGTCAAATTGTGATCAAGTTCAATATGTTGCAAAGGAGCCTTGAACGTACCAATGTAATTATCAAGGGAGGTTGGCAAGTATAGTTAACCAGTTTCCTTCGTGCGTCTTCAAATAATCGAACCGCACGCTCGTAGTCGCCGCTTTCCATATGATTGTTCCCCAAAAGAAGGTGCATATATGCCTGTTGAATGTATAAGTAGTGATGCTACCGGAGTGGACGTATGGTATGTACCTGGACTACGTATAGTGCTGGGTCCACCGACACATGAACACTGTCGGTAATGAGGTCATTGATACGTGAGATCGCATCGACATGGTCTCCGGCCAAGAAGAGGACAACGGCCTAAAAAGGGAAGAAGTTTGAAAAGAAATAAAACTGGGCAGAAAGACACACCTTGATGAGAAGGAGAAGCGACACGTGCTCTGAGTGAAAATGCTCAAACGCAGTGTCGCACACGCGAATTCCCTCGTTCTTCTCCCCCTTTCCAACGAGGGCTACAAACTTTGCCACGTAGGCGTAGATAGATCGCTGAATGTTGATGGACTTGGTTTAAACTGGCGTCAGCGCCGATAAATGTGAAAATGGGAGAGACGCACCTCATTTGCGTCGACGAGCGCCGCATCCCAGTGTCCCAAACGTGCCCGAACAAGAGCTCTCCCGGCGAGTACATGATGGGTGGTATTTTGCGACTGTGTCGGGGATAGCAATGCTTCCGCATCCGTGAGTTGATCGCGTTTCCATGCATTGAGAGCAGCAGTGTTGATATTGAATCGTGGCTCCTGGAATGACCTAGATGTAGTAACGGTGGATCAAAGACATGGAACGAAACATACCGAGATGGAATGGGGTACGAGAGGAGATGGATCTTCAGGGAATACGAGGGATGTTGTATCCTTCACGGTGATTTTGTTCTCTGCAGCAATTGCAAGGAGCCGTCCGTCTGAAGAAAACGCCATGGAGCGCACATAGCCGCTGTGTTCGATAGGACTCCGTCGAATGTTTTCTGAGGTGTCCAAGAAGGTGATAGCATTTACCGCAGAGCAAGCTATAATATTTCCGTATTGCGGCAGAGAAATGCGCGACTGGAAGTCGGCGCTAGGAACTGGCCACTCCACGACGATTGACCCGGTGGATGCATCGATTTTCTTGATTTTCTTGTCTTGAGTAACAACGAAGAAATCGTTGCTACGCCAGACAAGACAGTTTCGCGATGCCGCTACGACCATGCTGACATCCAGTAATCGGTGACCATCCTCGTCTGACACCCTGATGGATCGATTGGACACTGTCACGATTTGGCCGCCTTGCGGAGAATATTTGGCTGCCAAGACCCGCTGGCTGAAGCTAGGGAGAATTGACACTTGTTGGCATGCTGCAACGTCCCAAATGATGACTCTGTCGAAAAGGGAGTTGACAAAGATGAGGCGGGTCGAGTCTGGCGAGAAGGACACGTCGGAGATGCTGTAGGATCCGTGCCGGTCCGTATGCATGACTTGTTCGTAGGTCGCCGCGTCCCAAACCAACACGAATCCGCCTCTCAACGACCCCGCTGCGATGTATCGGCCATCTCTTGAGGCAGCAATATGGTGGGCACCTTCTTCCACTGGTATCGCTGCTACTTGTTGGCCGTCGACGACCCGCCACACTTGAACACCCTTCTCACTACCACTAACAAGGTGCTCGTTGTTGACCGTAAAGGTCACATCATACACCTTTTCACCAACGTCAATCTCGAGGAGCTGGGGATATTCTTCTCAAATGCTCAGCATCAATGCAATTTTACCTTGTCAGGACGCACCGACACTGCTCGTCGCCGACATGGATATTGGCGACACGCAATCCAGGGAGCAACGAGGGACGTGCGTACACACACGTGGCCTCTCCTTGAAAATTGAAATAGACCCAACCTCGTTTTGGCGCGCGACTTCATTTCGGTCGCTATTGCGTGTCTAGACTCGCATTATCGGACTGCTGATAGAGGAATCAAGCACCAGGGAATATCGCTCATGTCGAGAGGTAACGCATTAGCTCCTCCGCGTCCGCGCATCAGCACCCTCCATAACTTGGACTCTTCCCTCAGCTTTCTCTCAGCACGGACCAGTCAGGCTTGGTGGCCTTGAATTTTTTGGTTTCGCGTGTCTTTCAATGGTGATGTGCGTGTGGTGACCAGTTGCAATACCAAATATTCTGGAGCTCTCAGCGACGTCCTGGCAAGTGGTTCGAACTGATTACGCGCAAGGTCAGATCCACGCTCACTCGGAGTCAGGATGATATCCATCCAGCTATCCACCTCATCCTCCGTCTCGGGCAAAGGCGAACACCCTATTGTGGATCGTTAACTCTGGTGGCGGTAAACCCGTACTGGCGACTAAAAGCGGAGGGCAGATACAATCGCCAGCATCAACAGTCAAATGCACACGAAGGTGCGCAGAGGTGCGGAGTCTGGTTAGGTCCCTGATCTACTGATACGAGAAATAGGGTGGTATAGATTGTCTTGTGAAAGATTGGCGCGCAATACGATCTAAGGGACAGGCGTGCGGGGGCTGGAGATCGTCCTCGTCGCGATAGTCATTCACACATACGAACATGTTGTATCCGTATACCAAGACTAAGAATACAACATACAAGTGTGCAGTGTGCCCATTGGCCGCGCACGATCTGAGTATAAGTGGCATAGTCCCGAGGGGAAGGTCCGTTGCGAGTAAGCGAGTGATATGGCTAAGGGTTTCATTTCTTCGCTTGTAGGGTAGTGGTCTATATACGCGTCCAAGTTATGGCTCATGTGACTGATACAAGAAAATGCGCCAAGCTATTTGCCTAGATAGACTACCTTGACATCAACGGATAATACGACCCAACCAGTGAGCGAGTACACCAAGTCGCTGCGTCTTGGTATCTAGAGTAGCTCACGGCCATATATAAGAATGCAATAGCAATGACGTTGATCGCATAAAATACAAAAAAGTGAACGAAACAAGCTCGAGCGATGACTTGCAAGCATAACAAAGGCTCCGGAAAGACAAATGTATCAAAGCACGTCTAGCACACGTACACATTGTATCAACCTGCTCAACGTCACCGACGTGATCTCTTGCACCTGGGCCGTGATCACATTCTCAGTAGCGATCCGCCTGAATTCGGCAACATTCCGTCGCGTCGGTGCAAGTAACAGCGAGCCAAACGGCTGCCTCAGTCGAGCGAGGAACTCGAGCTGCGCGTCCATCAATAGGCCAGCGGACGGAGAGGGGAGCGACTCTGGGTCATCTAGAGGGTCACCATCCAGAACACTGGGAATATCTTGAAATGGATCAAACGGCGTAGACTCGTCAAATCGAACGATTTCGTCATCCTGTGACGGAATGTCTGCAATGTACTCGGCGGGATTTCGGTCGAGAAGAAAGTCGATCCAAGGATGAACGAGATATAAAGTTTCGGCCTGTGCAATATTTTGCCTCGTTTTGATCTCCACCACTCCAAGTACACCGACCTGAGCACGGAAGGCGACGTCTGGTCCATTTCGAACAAGTGATATGGTCCTAATCTTGAAGGCCAGGCAAGGAAGCCTCATTCGCTGCACCGCAAATGTTGGCGTGGGCAATTCATCAACTCGCTCATGCAACGTTGTGACCAGGCTGAGATCAAGTGAGGAAGCGCGCAACTTGGAAGTAATGGTTGCCATTTCGGCATCGAGAATGGTGGGAGGAATGTGGGAGGTCAAGGGCCGGCTGAACACGACAATATTGGTAGGTAGGCAGCTATTGAAGCTACCAGATGTCCCTGTCCACGCGAGAATACTCGTATCCCCTGAGCTCGACAGTAGTTGTGACAAAAGCCGCCCGAGGGCCTTGTCGCCTTCGCCATATGTGGCTGGTAATGTCATCGAGAAGATTCCAAGCAATGAGTAGGCAGCGTCCTCGACCCGTGTCGTTTTTCGTGTCGAAGCCAGACGAAGCTTCTCCCGGATATCCTTCAACCCAGGACGGAGTGCCATCAAAGATCGCGCAGAAATACCCGTCGCTTTCTCCATCTCCGAGATGATCTCGGGTGACTCCTTGTAGTTGTGGATCGTCAGCCCGAGGTATGGCGTCCAACCCTTGGTGTAGATTCGGACGACTTTCGACGCATGATATTCCTGCAATGTCCACCCGCGCGAGTTCCATAGACTCATAATCAGGGCCCCGATCTCCGCCAGTTGGTCGACATCACAGAGGTAGATGATGGTCAGCGCAGACCCCTCGTACCATTTGAACATGCTAACGAGGGCTTCTTGAAGTACGAACTGATCGACTTTGTTGATGCAGCATGTATCGCTCCAAGCCCAATTGAAGCCCTCGTCCCGGGCAATTTTGCAAAACATTTGTAGTTTGTCGTGAGTAGGAAACGTCTCGAGGTCGTACACAACGGTTTTGATGACGGTCTCGTAAAGGGGTTCTCTCCCTTCCCATGTATGTGAGAGTGTGGCATAACGGTAAAATTCTCCGACGACTTGTTCGATGAGGGCATGGTCAATGTGTGTAGTCATGGACGTAATAAGGGTCATAAAAGTTTGGGTCGATTCGAACGTGGTAGCCTGCTCCGATTTGTCGCATAGATGACCGGATAAGGTATTTATGAGGACCAGTGGTGAATCCTGGATGGCATTCTTGATGGCGCGTCGAATCACCTCTATTGTCTCCGTGCAGAGGTGAGATCGTTCTACAAGGTGATATTAGTGGTAGAACACCAGAATGATGTGATGGCCCTCACCACGGATCTCCAATTTAGACGATTCGGACATTTTGGACAGCATCATCTCCAACACGTCTACCGCGATATCGTGGTGTCCTATGCCAAGCAGCGCTATATACTTTATTTCGTAACCCAAAGGAGAAGATGGATCAAGTTCGACTACCTGAACGGCCCCGTTAGCATGAATGAACTCGAACAAATCGAAAATAAACTACTTCATTTGCGTCATTCAAGGCGTCCTTCCACTTTCCTTGCTCCGCGTATGCCTTGCTTCGCTTATATAACAAGCTCGGTGAGCCAGCAGGGCATAGCGACAAAGCGGCCGTATACAATGAAATGCCCTCGTCACGTTTTTTGGCATTCATGGCGCTATCCGCCAGTTCCTCCAGCTGGCCACGGCAACGACATTTAAAATCTGATAGAGGGTGGTAAGATCAACGTTACAGTCCTCAGAGGGTAGGTAGAACATCGGCTCACCAGAGATCCACGTCTCGATAGTCTCATCCGTGTTAACCCGTTGATCCACTATGCGCAGTACAGACTCGGCGGCCTCCCTCGTGCGACCCACTACCAAAAGGGCTTCACAAAGTTGTCGTTGGATTGTGATCGCAAGATTATCAAAACGCCACCCAGAGATCTGTCAGAAATAAGGATCAACCTCAATATGCAACGAAACTCGGAATATACCAATGAAACTATCAGTGGTGGTTGACGGGCGGGATTACCCGGTTTTATTCGTGCGTCTTCAAATGATTGAACCGCACGCTCATAGTCGCCGCTCTCCACATGTTTGTTCCCTTGAAGAAGATGCATATATGCCTATTGGAAACATCAATGGGGACACCACCGGATATACGGATCTTTCACGCACCTGAACCATGTATACCTTTGGGTCCACGTCCGCGTCACTCATGAGGGCATCCAAGCGCGTTATCGCGTCAGTGTGTTTTCCGGCCATGAAAAGGACAACGACCTGAAATAGGATAAGTCGAGAGAGGTCCAAGGTTGTGCAGAATAACGTACCTTGACGAGAAGAAGTGAAACGTGATCTGAAGGGAAGAGTAAAGACGCAATGTCACACTCCCAAAATCCCTTGTCCATCTCCCCCTTCCCGACAAGGGCCACACACATCGCAATGTAGCCAATCACGGATGGCTGTGTTTTGACGGACTGGGTTAATATGCTGTCAGTGTCTATAAATGCGAGGGAATAGCAACAAGCACCTCCTTGGCATCGACGAGTGCCGAGTCCCAGTGTCCCAAGCGTCCCCGAACGAGAGCTCGACTAGCGAGTACATGATGCGCGCTATTCTTCCCGGTCAGGACTGCGTCGGAGAGCAACGCTTCTGCGTCTGCAAGTTGACCATGTCTCCATGCATCGAGAGCAGTGGTGCTTATATTAAGCTCTGGCTCCTGGAATGATTAATGTAGCAGGGAAGGATCAAGGGCAAGACGTAAAACATACAGAGACGAAACGGAACAGGACGTGAGACGGGTCTCTTACGCTGATTTTTCTCTCTGCAACAATTGCGAAGAGCTGGCCATCGAAAGAAAATGCCATTGAACGTACGTCGTCGGCATATTGAATGGGACTGGGTTGGTGCGCGTTCACCGACGTGTTGACGAAGGTGATGATTTTCTTCACAGTGTATGCTATCAACTTTCCGTCTGGCGAAACGGCAAGGGATGATTGGAGGTCGGCTTCACGAACTGGCCATTCGGCGACGGTCAACCCGGTAGATGCGTCAAGTTTCTTGATTCTGCTGTAGTCGGTGATGATGAAGAGGTGGTCATTGCGCCAGTGGAGACCGCGGTGCATCGCCACCCCTGGTTCGACCTCGACAAGTAGCCGGCCATCGTTGCTGTCCCAGACACGAACAGACACTTTGTTCGCTACCGCAACGCGGTCGCCTTGAGGAGAGTATTTGGCTGCAAAGACCTCCCCGCTGTGGCTAAACGTTCGCACTATGCGGCGTGCTGCGATGTCCGCAATACTGGCCGTCTGACCACGCCATTCGGCAAAGGCGAGGCGACTCGAGTCGGGCGAAAAATCCAAGTCTTGGATCTCGTATCTGCTCCGACTCGCAAAGACTGCGACTTGGTCGTAGGTCGTTGCGTCCCAAACAAGCACCTGGCCGTCCCATAATCCCGCCGCGATGTATCGGCCATCTCTTGAGGCAGCGACGCTATACGCACGGCGTTCCACTAGCATCACCGCTACTCGTCTGCCACCTTTTATTCGCCATACTTCAACACACTTCTCACTGCCACTGACGAGATATTCGCCATTCGCTGTAAAGGTTACTGCCCATGCGTCTTCAACGTTGATTCCAAGGAGCTGAGGACATGTGACTTCTTCTCAAATGCTCAGTACCAATGCGATTTTAACTTGTCGGTACGCACCACTGGTCATTAATATGGACATTAGCGATGCGCAATGAGTGAGTAAACGGAGAAGCTGGGGTCAGTGCGCGTACACGTCGCCCTCGCTGAGATAGGTCCCAGCGCTGGTGACCTATTCGGGCGATTGCCCAGACTCGCTCTGTCTGACTGCTGATAGCGGAATCAGGCACTAGCGAATATCCCTCAAGAGTCCCCAACCTGTTAACTCCACGGCAGACTAATCAGGATCAATGTCTTTCCATGCTTTGCATGACTTGGGATACCTCGATTATTTGGATTCTGATGTTCGGCCGTGCATGTCGTCCTCCTGATACGGCGTCACCTACAATGACCCCCCGTTATCAAATCGCCTCTGCTAACTCGCCCTTTGTCCTCGGCGGCTTTCTCAGCCGCACGTTATTGGTGGCCCCTGGCGCCTCACGACTGCCTTATCGATACCGTTGGGGGTCTGCGCCTCGCCATCGCATTCCTCCAGTGTTTCGTGTTCAACGTCCTGTGCCTTGCTAGCTGCGTGCGGCCCAAGTATGAAGAGCAAATCCACAGGGCTAGGAACCCCGCTTTTGGCACGCCATCGCGTGGACATACAATGTATTGGCGGCACATGTTTGCACCATGTTCGTCGTACCCTAGAACCCGTGCCCTGCTGGCCACATGCAACCCAAGCATGAAGAATAAGACTTCGAGGCTGGGAAGCCTGCTGTGTATGAGGAGGGGAGCATGACGGATGGACACTCTATTGTATATCGTTCGCCGAAACCGGATTGTGGTAAACTTGTATTGGCCGCTAAAACGAGAGGGCGGATACAACCCCCGGAATTGACAGTGGGATGGAGTGTAGTTGGGTTCCTAATACAAGGAAACAGGACGATATAGATTGCCTTGTCAGAGGCACGTAATACGATCAAACCAGTGAGCGAGTACCCCATTCCCGGGAGACCGGCATGCTGGTGACGATCCTCGTCACGATAGTCATTCACACATATGAACACGTTGTATCGGCATAACAAGGGGAAGAACACAATGAAACAAGCTGAGCGACGATAGACAAGTGTACAAAGCAAAGAGTAGGTTTTAAAAGAAAATCTGGTGGAAGCATCAAAGCACGTCCAGCACACATACATCCTCTATCAACCTCTTCAGTGTCTCCGATGTGACCTCCAACTGGACTGTGATCACATTCTCCGTGGCGATCCTTCTGAATTCTGGCACATTCCGTCGGATAGGTGCGACTAAGAGCGCGCCAAATGGTTGCCTTAGTCGAGCGAGAAATTCCATCTGAGCATCCATCATCAGGACAGGAGGTGGGGATGATGGACAGGAATCCGAAGGGATTCCCTCTATAGAGTCGAAAACATTTGGAAATGAATCCGACTCAGAAACGTCGTCCTCGTCCTCCTCAGGCGTAATGTCGGCTATGTTTCCGGTAGGGCGTCGGTCGAGAAGGAAGTCGATCCATGGGTGAACGAGGTATAGAGAATCCGCCTGAGCAATTTTTTGCCTAGTCTTGATCTCCACAGATCCAAACACACCAGCCTGTGCACGAAAGACAGCCTCTGATCCATTTTGAATATGCGATACGGTCTTGATCTTGAAGGCAAGACACGGGAGCTTCATCCGTTGCACCAAGAATGATGGTAGAGGGAGCGCATTCACTCCATCATATAGTTTTGTGACTAGGTCAGGATCGAACGAGGAATTGTGCAGCTCAGTGGTCATCTTTGCCATCTCGGCATCAGGGATGGCCGACGGAATGTGTGACGTCACGGGTTGGCTGAACACGGCGATATTGTTAGGAATACAGCTATTGAAGCTGCCAGATTTCCCTGTCCACGCAAGGATACTCGTGTCGCCTGAACACGTCAATAGCTGTGACAAAAGTCGCCCGAGCGTCTTGTCTCCCTCGCCGTATGTGACTGGCAACGTCATTGAAAATATCCCGAGCAACGAGTAAGCTGCATCCTCGACTCGTGTGGTTCGGCGTGTAGAGGCCAAGCGAAGTTTTTCTCGAATGTCCTTCAACCCGGGACGGAGTGCCATCAAGGATTTCGCTGAGATACCCGTTGCCTTCTCCATCTCTGAGATGACCTCCGGCGACTCCTTGTAATTGTGAATTTTGAGACCCAGGTACGGCGTCCAGTTCTTGGTATAGATTCGGACTACCTTTGACGCGTGATATTCCTGCAACGTCCACCCACGTGAATTCCACCAACTCATCATCAGAGCGCCAATCTCCGCCAGTTGTTCGACATCATAGAGGTAGATGATGGTTAGCGCAGACCCCTCGTACCACTTAAACATGCTAACGAGGGCCTCTTGAAGCACGAACCGATCTCCTTTGTCGATACAGCACGTATCGCTCCAAGCCCAATTAAAACCCTCCTCCCGTGCAATTTTGCAAAACATTTGTAGTTTGTGATGAGTGGGAAACGCTTCGAGGTTGTACACCACAGTTTTTATGACAGCTTCGTACAAGGGCTCCTTGTTCTCCCATGTGTGCGAGAATGTAGCGTAACGGTAGAAATTTTCAACGACTTTATTGATGAGAGCGCGATCGATGCGTGTCGTCATGGATGCGATGAGTGACATGCATGCGGGGGTGTATTCGAAGGCTGCCGCCTGCTCTTGTTTATCGCAGAGACGTCCAGATAAGGTGTCGATAAGTACCAGCGGTGAATCGCAAATGGCATTCCTGATCGATCTACGAATCGCTTCTTTCACCTGTTCCGGGTCAACATAACGGTATGGCTCTACAAGGACATATCAGCAGAAAAATAACACTATATGTGGTTACTCTCACCGCGAAACTCTGTACTAGGTGGTTCTTACACCTTAAAGAGCCCGGTCACGATTATTTTTGCTCCACGGTCTATGTAAGCCCTCCGTCGCTTAGCCAATAGGTCTTTCTGGACAGTAGGGTATAGCGACAACGCAATGGTATACAACGAGATGGCTTCGTCATACTGTTTAGCGTTTGCAGCGCTATCCCCCAGATCCTCTAGTGTGCTGCGGCATCTACGTTCAAAGTCTAAGAGTTTGGTCACCTCGATGTTACAATATGCGGGGGGTAGAATATTAGCTCACCCGAAGTCCAAGTCTTGATGGGCTCGGTGAAATTGATCTGTCGATCCGCCATGCACAGTACAGACTCAGCAGCCTCCTTTGCGCGATCCGCTGCCAAGAGGGCCTCACAGAGTTGTTGCTGGATTGTGATTGCGATATCATGAAAACACCATCCAGAGATCTGGTAGGGATGGCGTTAACTTCAATACGTTGTGAGGGAATTATGGATATACCAGTGAGACCATGAGCGGGGGTTGATGGGTGCGATTACCCAGTTTGAGTCACGCATCTTGAAATGAATGAACTGCACGCTTGTAGTCGCCACTCTCCATGTGGTTGTTCCCGACAAGAAGGTACATGTATGCCTATTAGAAACGTCAATGGTGACGCTACTAGATATATTGTTGTCCTTCACGTGCCTGTGTTACATATACCGCTGGGTCCGCGCGCACGCGCGCACTGTGAGTAATGAGGTCATCAATACGAGATATTGCATCGACACGGTCTCCGGCTATGAAGAGGACAACAGCCTGAAAGGGAAGACGTCGGAAGAAGACCAATGCTAGATGAAGTGACGTACCTTGATGAGGAGAGGGGACACGTGCTCGGAATGAAGGTGCTCGAACGCAGCGTCACACACACGAATTCCCTCTTCCTTTTCCCCCTTACCAATGAGGGCTACAGACCCTGCCAAGCAGGCGAGGAGGGATGGCTGGATTTCGATGGACTTGATTTAAAATGATGTCAGAGTCAACAAACGCAAAGGAACAGTAATAAGCACCTTCTCGGCATCAACGAGTGCCGCATCCCAGTGTCCCGAACGCGCCCGAACGAGAGCTCGACTAGCGAGTACGTGGTGGCTGTTACTCTGCGACGTTGGGATTTCCACGGCAAGTAATGCGACGTCGGTGAGGTAGCCGTATCTCCACGTATCGAGAGTAGCGGCGTCGATATCGAGTTTTGGCTTCTGGGATAACTGAAATATAATAGGGAGGGACTGAAGACAAAACATAAAACATTGCGAGACGAAACGGAATACGCCAGATGATAGGTCATTTACGATGACTTTGCTCCCTGCAACTCCCGGGATAATGGGGGATACGACAGAAGATAAGTCCTTTACGGTGATTTTTCTCTCAGAGGAAATTGCAAGGAGGTGGCCGTCTGAAGAGCAAGCGAATGAACGTATGTCGTCAGTGTGTTGGATGACTCGGTGGGTGGGCTGAATGTTTGTCGACGTGTCCTGGAATGTGAAGGACTTCGCTGCAGAGTACGCTACGAATTTTCCACACTGCGACAGGGCAATGAACGAGGCATCAGGCATTCGGTGCTCGGAGACGGTTGACTCGGTAGATGCATCGATTCGCTTGATTTTGCAGTCGTCGGTGACCACGAAGAGGTGGTCGTCGCACCAGAGGAGACCGTGCCGCGCATTTACTCGCACTTCAAGTTTGGCTAGTAATCGAGCGTCGTTGCTATCCCAAACGCGGACGAAGTCCTGACTGACTGTTGCGATCTTGTTGCCATCTGGAGAGTATTTGGCTGCCTTCAAGTAGTGGTCGAATGTTTGCACTTGTTGTCGTGCAGCGATGTCCCAGACGGTGGCTGTGTAGTATGCAATGACGAGTCGAGTCGAATCCGGCGAAAAGTCCACGTCCTCGATGCTACCATGGGATCCAGTCTTGGCAGAGAAAACTTGTCTGTAGGTCTTCGTGTCCCACACGAAAACGAAGCCATTCTCCGTCCCCGCTGCGATGTAGCTGCCATCCTTGGAAACAGCGATACAGTCGGCACCGCGCTCCACTGGCATCGAGGCTACTTGTCTGCCGTCCTTGACTCGCCACACTTGAACCCCCTCGTAATTTCCACAGACGAGATACTCGCCATTTGCTGTAAGTGCCAATGCATTTACTGCTTCGTGGACGTCAATTTCAAGGAGCTGAGGATATTCTTCTCAAATACTCAGTACCAATGCAGTTTTAGCTTGTCAGTACGCACCACTCGTCGTCGACATGGACGTTGGCGACATGCAACCAAAGGAGTGAACGAAGGAGTTGTGGTTGGTGTTGCCTCACGTGATATAGGCCCTAGGCCCCTACTGTGAACTTCCGGTGCTTGACTTCATTCCGGTCGCCGGTGCGTGTCTAGACAGGTCTCGAATCTGGTTTACACACATCTTTGGTGAGGTATCTATCCAGGATTCCGTATTGTGTCTACTTGCAGTGTTCGATGCCATACTCAGGTCGGTGGTGGCTCTGCCCTGAAATACGTCCTGCCCTGTATTTTCGGCGCCCGACCTCATTTCGGTCGTTAGTGCGGGTCCGGACGTGCCCGCTGAGGTCCTAAAATTCCCACTACATGTGTGTAGGTACGAGGTTCACATTAGCCCCAGGGGGTCGAATGGCTGGTCCCACGTAAACGGGGCCTGGGAGACACGAGTCCTCACTCACACGCAGAATAGGGGGTTTCAGAGGCTTCATCCGTGTTCACACACATCCGGAGGTCATATAAGCCGGTCATTGGCGCTGGTGCCAGTGCGTGCCTGAAGCTGTGCGCAGCTGAGGGCTCATAACGTCTTTGGTGATGTATCCAAGATTCCACATTATTGTGGCTAATTGCAATGCTCGATGCCTCGCGAGCACTTCAGCTGAGTGTCGATTCAGACTGGGCTGATTCCCGTATTCTATGTTCCGATCACCCCCGGTCTGGTTGATCACTATCAGGCCGTGCACGTCGTCCTTACCTCTGCGCTTCTCCACAGGCTTCACTCGTCCAGTCCTCCGTACGGTCAACTACTGGTCTCGCATTCGAAAATGTAGCCCAAGACACTTAGTTACACGAACCTCACTACCGTCCTCGTCCAGACCCTGAGTCATTTCATGCGCAGCTCCCAGCTGCACAACCTCGGCATTGTGTATCGCTCACTTGACTGGAGTCTGGGACCCCGGCCCGGACCCGTCGTGTTCACTCGATGGACGATACGAGAAAACGCACGTTCCACTATTTATCTAACATAGAACACCTGCTTTCCCATCCTCTGCAGTCTATGTCGAAGCACATGCGGCATTGCTGGGCATTGTACACCATACCTCAGGATTCAGCATATTGTAGGCAGATTCGCCAGCTGTTAAGGGCGGCTTGCATTGGAGCATGAGTCTGATCGCGCCAGGCATGGCAAGTAGGTCGTGCGACGGGTGGGCAGAGTGGGAGCAGCATAATAGACTGGTGATCAGCCCTTTGTAGACTCGTACGAGGCAGGTTATGGCCTGCTTCGCCTCATACGACGGGCTAGTCACCAGTCTAGCAATGCAAGGTCACGGCACGTACTAAAGAATGGTAAAGACACGGTGCACATACCCCGTGTGTGAAAGTAAAGTGTGGGAACTTGAATCTTCAATGCCGATGTGCCGTAGCTCCTTGGAGTACAACGCGTCCCGAGTCAGTCTGCAAGTCTGCGAGAAATTTTTTCTATGCTGACAATCTGACATTCCACATCTCTCAATTCTGTATGACGATCGCACGAATATTTGCCCGCTTGCCGCTACGAAATATCGGAATCGTACAAGGCCATCGTTCCTGCAGCACCATGACTGCCAAGTCTGCTGTCTACGGTCGTCCATTGAACTTGAGTTCTGGCCCCCTTGTCTGGATTGACTGTGAAATGACCGGACTGGATCCAAAGCGCGACAAGCTTCTCGAAATTGCTGTGAGTCTGCAGATCCAAAGAATTTTCATGACTCCTATCCATCATAGGTCATCGTTACAAATGGTAACCTGGATGCGGTTGACGAGGGCATCGAATTCGTGATTAAAAGGGACAAGGCTGTACTAGACAAGTATGCACTCCTCTTCTTTTAGGCTCGCTTTGTTTCTCATGGTCAACAAGTATGCATGAATGGTGTATCGAACAACACGGTAAAGTAGGCGTCGTGCACTACTATCAAGAAAAAATGGATTGACGAGATGCATCAGTCAGGTCTGACGAAAGCTTGCTTGGAGTCGCCACACGGCAAAGAAGAAGTTTCGAACGCCGTTCTCGAGTACATCAAGAGATGGGTGCCGGAAAAACGAACGGCTGTTCTCGCGGGTAATTCAGTTCATGCCGATCGGTCCTTTTTGGTAGAAGAAATGCCAGATGTTGTGGATTGGCTTCATTATAGGTGAATGGAATCGTGTCTGATCGCTAGTGACTCATCCTAAAGCCGATTTGAAGGATTGTCGGTCGGTCCCATTATCTTTCTTTAATTACGGTCACGATCTAATCCGGAAGCTAGACGTGTCTTCGGTTAAGGTGGGTACCAATGCTATTCCTATCTTTAAACATTGATGATGTACTCCAGGAGTTGTGCCGTAGATGGTACGCCACTGAAAGCCCTCCCAAAATCTCTGGTGACCAACACAGGTATGTTCCAGTATACTAGGGGCATTTCCAGATGACGCTGACGCTAGTGTAGAGCTATGGATGATATCAAGAGTTCTATTCGAGGTCACTCTTCAGTGTTGATTGAGTCATTCGGCTGATCTTGTTTTCAGAACTCACATGGTATCGAGAGAATATCTTTCGCGCGCCGTGACTTTGTATATGGCGGCTGTTGGATGAGGTAGTTTCTTCAAGCTTGAAGCTCCGAGTGTACCTTTTCCTGACGTCGTACCCGTAACCCAACATTAAAAACTACCTACAATTCATCCGTACCAAAATGTTCCTGATCAAAAAAGAGCCTGTAATCCTTGCCTCGGCTCAACACAGCCCAAATTAACATTTCTGCTACCAATAGTTTTTCTTACCCCAATTGCAATCTTGAACCCAAAAACTGGGTCCTCAGCCAATCTTGCCACATGCTGTGCATCAGGCGTGGGAAACCACGCTAAATGGGTTTTTGGAGCTTGTTCACTGGATCTCCACGTACAGCGAACCTCTCACGAAACGTTCACCTCCGTTGTGTTCATATCTGTTGAAGCCTTGTATGTTTACCAGTTTCTGAACAAGAACATCCCCGATCAAGAGTCCCCCTATCCAAAGCTTGTGGAGTGAAAGAGGGGCTTTGTAACTCTGGTCACCCACCCTTTCATCCATCAAATACATCAGGACGAAGCACCAGCAGTCACTCGATTCAAGTCTAGCTCTGTGCTGTCTCTCGCACCAAAATACCAGACCTTCAAGCTATGAAGGGCCATAAAAAGTTCGTAGCAGATCTTTCAGAACTAAGTGCCCATCCGGAATGCATTGCTCACTCGGAACAGTGGTCGGTGAAGAGTATGTTATCCTTAGCTAGCTCGCACCGCTTGATGCTGAACTATACTGTTGTCAGGGGTGAACCCCGGGGATGAGGATGCGTCATTGGTGGTTGTACTCGCCCACGCCGACGATGGAAAGACGCGCACAATTATCTTACTCGTGTCTGGCAAGTGTTTTGTATCGTGACCGTGTTTGAAATTGTTAACAAGAAGACAGATTCATCTCGGTATCCCAACGATCACACATACTTTGGCTATTCTGAGGACGCAGGGACCTTAGAGTCTGAAATCACTCAAGTTATTGATGGACTGCCTACCAAAGCTAGTTGTTCATTGCGAGAAGTCGTAGAATATTTTGTGAAGGCTTTATCTAGCGGCACCGATTATGACGGCGAAGACGACGACGATAGCGACGACTACATGATGCTTGATGATTTTGACCTGATAGATAACCAGGAACCTCGTAAGGCGCCTCAAATATCACTCTCTCATCTCAAAAAGTGCGCTTTTTGGTTTTATTCGACTCGACTCTCATTGGTCCACAGAGATTTCGTCGAAGTCAACGTCGCTGGCTACCATCCAGGAATTCTATGGACGGGGCACAATCGCTTTATTCTCTCTGTATCTATCCCGACTCCAGATCTATTTCAACTCGTCTCTACACATGCTTTGCTTGCTTGGGATCGGCATTTCTTGGAACCAGGCCTATACCTAACGCTCTTGATATCAGGCTTCAGAGATGCCTATCCCATCCTCCGTCCGGATGGCACGCTTGCTTCAGATTTTCTTCGCACAGGGTCAGCTCTCAAGTTTAAAGTTGGTTTTACGCGAGAGTACAAGCCTTCCGTTGAAAAGGCTCGTTCTGCTTTTCGCGAGTTTTTTGCTCAGAACGCGGATATCCCTGCGCAAGCCAACAAAAGCGAGAATTTCCCGGACGTAGACATGATCGATGTGGCAGACGATCTAGATCTAGGTGAGGGCGCCTCTGCGGTCTTAGTTGAACTGAAACCACATCTTCTCACAAAGGGGCGTTTCGGAGGATGAGTTTTAGTGCATCTCTCGAGTCATTGCTCGATCAGCAGTTGCTTCGGCTGTTGCAGCTTCGATACCGGTTCCAGCTTGGTTGGGCTGGTGCTGAAGAGCTCTTATGGCAAACAGAAACTGCGCAAGAAGATCCCGCTACCGTATTCCAACAAAAAAGAGAGGTGATTTCGCATTCATACCCTCAACGATCCATGTGTTGACGTTCATGCAGGTATTGGAACAAGCAGAGCAGGACGAGAAAGAGCTTTCTGCGTCAAATAATCTGCCCCTTGATCCAGTGGGTGCCAGCGGCTCCGAAGAGAATATCCTCAAGATTTCATTTACCTTCTTGCTACGCCGGCTCGCGGTATGTTCGAGACCTTTCTTTGCTCGCTCTCGCCTCAGACCGAAAGTTGTTAATGATAGCTATCTACACGACACTGCGTTGTTTGTCATAAGAAACTTCGGGAACACGAAGCCCTCCGGCCATATGTTTGCTCTTCCGGGCTCTGTATATTTCAGTACTACTCATTGAATCTCGGTCCTTCTATCGAGGTACGTACATAATTACTGAGCTGATTCTGGTGTCAAGTTAATATCTACAAAGCATGAAATCATTACCAACACTGGGGCCGTGGACCTACTTGTCTCGCTCGCATACGTTGCTGCAGTCGAAGGTGTACTGGACGAACCATTACCACGTGGCATGGGCCTGCGTGTCAAGCCACCTCTGAATTCCACGGTACAAGTTGATGCAGATCAGTTGTGCGAGTTTGACTCATTGACTCTGGCGCACGTACGTGAATTAAATCCTAGCTGATTTTGTGATTGACGATTCTCCACTAGATGAGAATCGTCATTGCAAGCCTATTGCAGTCGCTGCCTCCCGTAAGCACTACAGTGTGTTCGCTTTAGTTATGCACTTTACGCAGAATGCAGATTCAAACGATGAAAGAATATCTGCAGCGGCAATTTGCCATAGGCAACATGAAAGCACGGCTCAGAGATGTCGATCCGAGCGTTTTACCCGCAGCATGGTCTGCTCTGAGGTGGTGGGTGTGATATAGTCGTCCAATTCTGCAAAAACGCTGACGTTTGGTATAGGTGTGTGGCGTCGTGTACTGCCCACATCCAAGAATTGACACAGCCGGAGGATCGGCTCAGAAATCTGGGTGAGCCTTTTCAGTGGAATAGCCGACGTGCGTTTAGGGGCTAACACGATGCAAGGCAATTACCGACAATTCCGCTTCTTAGTTGGCGCACCGGATAAAGAAAAAAGGTTTTCCAGTGCACTGCCTAAAGGGAACCACCCGTCTATCTTTGCAAGTGCACATTTTTCACACGAGTGGACTGGTGTGGCTAATCACCAAGGTTCAATCTAGGCGTTCCATGGTTCTCCTCTCAAAAATTGGCATTCGGTGAGCTGAAGCAGTAAGAGACTCGTTTAACGTTGCTGCAATTATTTGGAACAGATTATACGACACGGCTTGTGGTTCAAGTATGTTTTGCATGGACGAGCTTATGGAAATGGTACGTTGATAGATATGACTACCCGAGTATCACGAAAACGTTTGTAGGGGTCTATTTTGCCCGAGATGCCTCAGTGTCACTGGGTGGTTATGCTACAACTAGCACGAATATGTGGCAAAACAGCACGACAAGGCCCACTGCGTGCTGCACCCTCGCAGAAATTGTTAACCGTCGAGATGAGTTCGTGAGCATGAATCCATACTTTGTAGTCGACAAGACGGACTGGATCATGTGGTCAGCTTGTTTCGTAGGTTTCACCGTCTCTCGTTCGCTAATCGTTGTGGAAAGCCGCTATTTACTTGTACGGACGACCGAAACGGGCCCTGTACCGGCGAATGGTGTGGCGATATTGACTTCCCCAACCGACCCGCGACAAAACCCACCGGAAGAGCCAAAGTTGGGGAGCTATCTAGTACAGGACCAAAGATGGTCAACGGTTATTGCATCGAAGTCGGTCGATGTGCCTCAGCCATCATACCAGCTTGATAAGCTCGTCAAAAGTTGTATTGCGGAAAGGAAGAACATCGTACTTGCTGCCGAAGATCTTTCTATCTTGAATGGGCCTGAAGACGAGATGCCTGATTCGGGAACAGATTCAACGGTCCCAAGACATGTGCCACGACTTGGTGGCAGGGTCTGGAGGCCAGATATCAAATGGAGCCAACGAAATGCAGAGGAATTGCTACCACCTCCGACAGAGTCTTCGGTCATGGCCACGGCGGCGCTACAAAAAGAATTGCGAGCAATGATGCGAGAACAAACTGCTGCGATTGAGAGAGATGATTTGGAAACGCTGGGGTGGTATCTTCCCCCTGAATACAACGAGAACAATCTGTATCAGTGGTTGGTAGAGCTTCACTCGTTTGACCCAGATCTCCTAATTGCAAAAGATATGATGTCAAAGTGAGTGTTGCGAGACTGCTGGTGTGTCAACTGACGATGTATAGTGGTGTCATATCGGTTGCGATGGAGATTCGGTTTCCGGCCAGTTTCCCTCATGCCCCTCCATTTTTCCGTGTGATTCGGCCACGCTTTCGACCATTCATGGAGGTGAGGTGGTATTCGACACTTCGATGTAACAAGCTGACATGAGTGCAGGGTGGTGGTGGACATGTTACGTTGGGTGGGGCTTTAGTTCAACTTGAAACGTCAGTCCGTAGTAACCGGCGCTTCGTAGGTGGTTCTATCTGCATGGACCTACTTACCTCGGGTGGTTTGTATTTTCATGCTTTATTTGTCTTGAAATAATATTGAATTTGGCGACAGGTTGGCTACCTAGCTACTGGTATGTCCGAGAAATCAATTGATGGGAGACCATAGTTCACTGTCGCCAGCATCCCGAATGTGTTGTTGCAGATCAAGCTGGCTATGTCGTCCTCGACGCCAAGGCCTGCTCGGCTGCAGAACGACTGGGACAGGTGAGTCTCTTGCTTTTGCTACCTCACCTTGTCCTTCATTTGGTGCAGGGCGTACAGCCCCCAGGAAGCATTAGACGGATACATCCGGGCGGCGAGTGCTCACAACTGGAAGGCAAGTTGTATTCTCGCAACATGGTATGGTACTGAACCATACTCCAGGTCAAGAATATCGATGAGGTTCGCAGGCTGGTTACGGCCAGATGATGATCGTCATGTTGTATGTACATAAGCGATGCCAAGAAATGTGCCTTGCGGCTGGTAATGAGAAAATCGTCTGAGTTTGAAAGTTAGTTGCGATGAGAATTCGGTTGAAGTCACGTCTTTTGTCGTCGTCGCCATCCGTCAGAGTCCTCTCTTTTTCTACGCCTTTCCTTTCTTCAAGGCTGCCCTCCATTGCGGAGCCGTTCCCTTCTTTTAAAGGGTCTCGACGTACCCGACATTTTTGATCTCATCGACGTGTCATTCAAATCCAGCGATATGCACAAGAGAGGTTTCGCTCGCCTCCGCTCTGGACTGGCTCACCGTGGCTACCACAAGCGCAGTTGTGGGTAGCACGTCTTTAGTCCTTCCATCGTTGTGACTTTTTCCCTAGCTTGCGACACTGGCGGGTTCTATATCACTCCCACTGCTGGCATGGTTATTTCGGCTGGCAGCTCTTTCAACATTTCCTGGGATACAACGTGCTTGTCTGGCACGTCTGCCGTCGATATCTACCTTATCGCCCCAGCCCTCGAATCTCCCCGTATTCACGAATGGCAAAACGTTAATTATGCCCTGGGTAGTTATCAAACTATCCTCGAATCGAGGTGGTGGAATGATACGTCCCCCATATCGCTTCAACTGTCGATCGTCACTTCCGGGTCTCAACCTTTCCTCAGTCCTTTCCCCGCTGCCCCTGTATTCTCTGCGACATACACTGCACCCACTTCTGGTTCCACACCCTCATACGCCAACGAAAACACCCCAAACACCGTCACATATGTCAACAACTTTCCTACCAACAGTTCTCTTTCGAGAGGTAAAATCGCCGCAGGGGTCCTGATTCCACTGCTGTTTATCGCTATCGGCATTTACATTTACATCAAGAGAAGCCGTGCCAAGGGCAAGGAGAAACGCAGACGTTTCTCCGAGGCAGTCGACAAACGCATGTCCACTATCTCTTCGGATTGGAAGTCGATTACTGCTGCTGGTGCGACTGCTGCAATTCGCAGCAGTATGGCTGTTTCCAGCATCACTGGAAACCGTGCCTCTGCCTTCGAATTTGGTGCTATCCGCCCCTCTAGCACCATGGCCGTCGAAGGCGATACGGCGAGTGCGGAGAAGCAGTCCGTTGATCTGAGTCAGCTTCGCCCTGGTATCCGTACTTCTGCATTTGGTGAGCGTGTCTCCCGCGTATCATTTGCAGCCGACGTCCGTCCATCTATGGAATCCCGCCGTACTACCGCTACCAGCCGGGTGTTCCGCTCGTCTCTTGCATCGTCTGTCATCCCACCTCTCCCAACGCCTCACTCGCCACTTCGGAATGATTCTGGTGACATGTCTCCTACACAAGCCAAGGGGGCGACATCATTGACCGCTGAAGATATCAAAGCTCGTATGGAGGGTGACAGTGCGGACGAGTCGCTTTCTGAGGCGGAAGAGGTTTGGCCCTCGCTTTCTAGTGAGTAACTTTTGTGTTATATTTTGCCGATATTTACTGTATACAGTGATGCGCACTGGCAATGACGAGGAAGCTGGAGACGACTACCTTTTACCACAAAAGCAAAGTATCGACCTCCCCGCTCCGCCATTCCCTGTTCACACTGCACCTACATCTTCTCCCGATGTGTTGCCGGTCCCCGATAATGTAATGTCTCCCGATGAGATGTTGCGAGCGTATGCCACGCGTAAGATGGCATCTCCTCCTACCTCGCCGATTGCGTTTCCCCCACGCACCTTGAGCTATACTGGGACCTCCATGAGAACTCTCTATGCTTCAGCAAGTCCTCCTCCGGACTTGACGCCTGACGCAGCCGCCCTTGGCACTCAGACAACGGATGCTGAAAAGAGGTACACGCCAACCTATGCATCCGTGGACCCTTATGGCGGTTACACTGGCTAAAGCCATCTTGGTCATTGTCTGCGACGTTTTTCTTTTCCCGCCCCCTGTGACTTTATACTATGCCGAGCGCGCAGTTCATTTTTATTGGTGTTTACTGAACCAAAAATGTAGTTTATCTGTGTTCACGGTGCAGAATATTTCCAGGCCTCTGCGTTATTTTGTGACATTTTTCTTCCTTTGTGGGTTGACCACTTGTCGATGTGTCCCTCAAACGCTGGAAGTTATTGATACCTTTGGTGCCTGCACTTTCTTTCATACCCTCCTCTTTATTATCTATATTTCTGTGTCGCGATGCCCATCACGTTTCTCTTTTTCCTAATAGCTTTACTACGCCTCTCCTGCCTGGAGCTCGAGCGATTGCTTGTTTTGTTCTACGTAGCGCTGCTCGGTTCAATCCAACCTTGTCGGGTCTTCCAGTTGATGTCTTAGATCTTATCCCGCGGCGTTACCTGTCGGAATTACGACAACCACGCACTCGAGGCGAAACCAATACTTTGGCCAAGGCAACACGGAACCTGTAGATGCACATCTTTTCCACCGAGCAGCACGAATTTCTTGACTATATAATGCTGTTAATAGGAGGTTGACAGTTATCAAAGTGATACTGCATTCGCGAACGTATTTCAAACATTTGAACTGAGCTCTCAGACAGGTGTTAGGAGAAGAGCTCGGCCTCTCCTTCAAGCCCTGCCCGCCAAGTACACATGTATATATAGAGACTGGCTAATCCCATTCACTCCAACCCATGTCAACTCTGAACGTCACCCGGAAGACGATAGGAATCTAACGTGGGAGTAAAGTGCTTGAAATCTTCAATCTCCCTGTGCTCGACTCGATATACGTTAGGATTCTAAGTGGGGGCAAAACCTTACGGATTTATTCTATGTCTGCGACCATGAGCATGCTCGCATCGTTCGGATGAATGTAACACAACCGCCCACGCATACCGTCGAACACAATTCCCTTCTGCGTTTGGTCGAATCTTGGATCCACCTCGTTGCTCCATTCAGCAGGCGCAATCTGGCTGCGCGAGATAACCCATGGGTCCTGTGTTGTGTCGATCGCAAATTTCATGATGAGCTGGTTTTCGATCGTATCCCAAGGCCTTGGGTTCCTATCTCGCTTCTTCGCCCTAAAGAAGCCCCTTATCTGCCCGTCGTCACATATGTCGATGTATTTGCAGCAATATTTATAGCGGCTAGGCCGCACTCTTTCCCGCGGAAGCTTTATGGCGCGCTTTTCGATATTGATTGGTAGGACTACGCCAGGGCAACACTTTTGGAGTGTCATTCCCACATACTGGAGCTCAAGTGGATCGTCGTCATTCAGGGAGTAATCAAGAAGCCTGATGACCGTAGTCTCGGTGGCGGGATCAACGGTGTACCCCAAGACCTTAACGTTGAGAAGCGCGGTATGATAAATGTCACCTTCATGGGTGAGCCAAAGGGTACGCGAGGTAGTCTCGTTTCCGACGTCGTCCGGAGGAAGTGTGAAGACATATATCAGGGTCCGATAGCGTTGGTGACAAAAAGCGATGAGACTTGTGTCGGAGACCACGAGCCATTCGAGAGGATCCTGGAAACGGATCAAGTTCAATTGATGCTTATCAGTCGTGTAAATTACGCATACCGTGGTGAGCAATGGGATTTTGTGGAATATACGGGTTCGCGTATCAAACACCATCTGCTTTATTGGGCTGAGATTCATGAAGAGAAGCCGTGAATTCCCAGTATAAAGGGCCATTTTGCGCGCACGTATGATGTCACCCGGAGGAGGGTCAATAGCAACCGAATGAAATACCTCGCCACTGTCGCGATTCAACCAAAATTCCCGTAGTTTCCTACATGAGGATCCGTGAATGCAAGAGGTGAATCTCCGCAAAACTACAAATATCGAACAGACATACCATTCCGTTGGGTAGGATGACCCCAGGAACACGTACACCACACAGTGTCCCTCTGGAGATATAATTGACTCGACATTCCAGTCTGATACTTCTGGATTTTCCTGCACCCACAGAATCTGTCGTGTATGCCTCCCTGTGGCAGGATCGACATCATGCAATACGAATTGTTTGTCCGATTCGAACACGACGAGCCACCGACCAGAGATGAGTTTAGGGGGTTTGGTGTATGCTTTGTCACTGCTGATTGTAAGACTCGAAAGTGCGTACATGGGTCGTGTGGTCCATGACTCCGCGAGTCGCGCAGCTTTGAGAAGCATTCGCTCGATGGACGTGACAGATTGAGTGGCAAATGGACGGGGGAACGGGGCATTTTTATACAAGGTTTTCCAGAGTGCCAGTTCGCGGGTGATGGCATGGAACGCTTTTGAGACCTAGGTTTCGTAGTAAGTGCAGTGTAAGAAGAAGTGTGCGATTCAACTGGCTTACGGTTCGCCATCGAATGATATCTTGAGGATCAGAGTGACATAGAACCTGAAAAATGATGTCTGTTGGGACTGGTTCAATGGACATGACACTGGTTGAAGTTGAGGATCAGTAAATGGCAAATCAGGTGCCGTTTTCTTTAGCGGACTCCTAAAATATGGAGTCCCTGATTGGCTCCAAAGTTGTATTGCGAGAACACAAACCACTCTGCACAGGAATATACAGCGTCTCCCCTACTACACTGATAACTCTGAACACCATCGGTGAGTTGCTTCGAGCTACCCTCGTACGACAGTCATATCGATTTTTCCAACGCACCGATCTGGATGTGTTGTCCGGAGCCCGCAAGCTCGCAGAGTTCCGCCGGAACGAAGAGAATGATTTTGACAAGTCGTGTCGTGAAGCGGCGCGGAAGATGTCATTCTCCACCATCCTTGAAGCTTGATCCACGTAGTCTTGGCATTACGAACGGGCATTGCGTACAGAAAGCCATGCGTGGAGTTATACATGTTGAATGTCTATGGTAAGGATTCACGGCAAGTACCTAGTAATATATTGGCGCATTGGCCTAACGTTCTTGGCTCAAACGAATTGTTTTTTCAGGAAGGATGACTTCATCAAGGTACGCAAGGACATACCGCGGGGCCAAAATATGTTTGGTTCCTTGGCTTCCTACTCTCCATGAGGGTAGCCAGTTCATGCTTCGTCAAACTGAAAAGGAGCAGACCACATCGATCTCATCGGGTCGATATGGAACGTTCCCCAGTCGAAACATTATTACCCGAGCATCGCACGGGACGACTATACATCGGAGATGCAGACACTGCATCGGATGCAAGCAAATATCCGGTCTTGCGGCGATCAAGAAAGTGAGATTGAGGAGGTTGTTGATGGGGTGCGACACGGTTTTGCGTATGGCGCTTTGTGGGGTTATAGGCGTCGTATGCAGGGCCCATTCTGCTGGTAGATGAAGCGCGGTGGTACGGCTTGTTTTCGATCACAGCATAATTTCGTACGCATTGATGCTGATCTTCAACGGATCCAACCGAGGTTCATGAAACTCGGACTTTTGCGTGACCTCGTGTCGCTAAACCCTCTTCCAGCGCCAGCTCCAATTTCCTTCGACCATCTTCCACGTGCTGCGTTGGCTAGAATCTTTGTTTCTCAGTGCACTGTCTCTAACTCATCTTTCTGAGCCCCTGGTATTTCTTCGCTTGCAATCCCCGAGTGTCTTATCCCTACGAAGTTCGTCGCAAGCACTCCACCGTTCTCGCAAACGTGAGTGCGCACCACTTCTCTATCTTCCCCGATCTTGACGATTTTGCCATGCACCTTTTGATTTTAGCCCTTCTTTCTCTTTTTTTCCCTTATATTGTCACCGCCTGAGTACTTCGGGTATTCGTCTGCCCTTGCTTGCAGCGTCCATCGCTCCCTGGACGCACTTGCTACACTGAGCTTGTATAATCATTTCTGATTTTTCCTATCTGATTTTCTACTGCTGTCCTTTGTATCAGCCTTTCTGAATCCGTGGTCGCCTCTCGTACTTTCATCCATTTATCTTACTTCTTCCATCCTTTCCTCAGTCCTCTGCTCCCTTCTATCTGTACTGTGTGGTCAAGTTTTGCCTCATTCAGTTTTATAGCTGATGTTCCTCCATTCCTGCCTTGAAATGCTGTCCCATCTGTTGTGAGATCTTGCCTTTTCTTGTGTATCTTGTCTCTTGTCTACTCCCTGTGAGCTGTATCTTTTCTTCCTTAGCAATGATTTCTCATCCATTCTTGATTTGTTGTGTTGTTCTTGTCTCAGCTATTCTTTAGCCTGTCAACTTGCACTTGTTCTCCCCTCCCTGCTTCTGTTTTGTTACTCTCAATCCTCATCCTGTTCTTGTTCTTGTCCTCTCCCACTCTACTTTGTGAGTTAGATTCATTCCTGAGCTTGGATTTTTTTGATCTGATCATATGTGTTTGGGAACTCTCTTAGCATTACTTGTGAGTCAAATTCTGTCAAAGCAGTTGTCTCTTATTTGTGCTTGTATTTTATATATCAGTCTTGTTCCTACATACTACTGTCACCTGTATACCTTCAAACATCTACTTGTCCATTAATCCTGTCTTACTACCTATTCTAGCTTGTTTCTTTCTCCCTGCTTTGATATTTTGCCTGACCTAGCATGTTTTCCAAATCTGTCTGTTTTGTCTCCCCATATCACCATCCTTTCACATCAACAGTTTTCCTTATCTTGCTTCTCTACTATCATACTCATATCCACTCTGGTAATTCTCCCTTGCTGCCTGCTCCCTACAAAAGCTTCAACTCTATATTGTCATATTATCACATTCATTACCTTCTATCTGGTGTTTTTCTTATCATGTCAACATTTCATCTTATCTTGGCGCTCCATTCTCCCTATTGTGCCTCTATCTAATTTGTTTCAGGGCATCTTTGTCCAATCTACATTCAAGTTTCTTCCTCTGTCCTCTTTCTGACATATTCTGTTAGGACTGACTCTATTTCTTGTTGTCATCCCTTGTCCTCTCCATCACCTAATTATCACACCATCTACACTGGTTTCTGATGTATTGGCTCAAAACTCCTGAGGATATTACTTTCCAGATCATAGGTGAGACTCCTCTGAGTAACAGGAATGCTTGTGTATGCTTATCCTTTTCTCATATAGTTGGCCAACTGAATGTCTCATCACCTCTTCCTAAAGAGGATATCCATGTCACTGTTTGTGTTGGAGAGCTTTCTAAAATAACATGCCCTGGAAATCTATCAGAGGATGGCTTGACAGTAACATGGAACCATCCCTTCCTCTTGTGAGCATTATTACTGGAATATTTATGTTCCCTTATCTGTTCTCATGGCTCTGCACCTTCCACAACCTCAGTCCAGATTACTACATGGATCCTTCCAGAGGTGCTTACTCATGAGTGGGCCAAACAACCATTAGGTAAACCTATTGTCACAGATGTAGCCAACTTGCTACAGTCAGATGATCATTGGAAATATAAGTCCTATATCTATCTCTTCAACTCAGTTGATAATGCTATATCAGACAATCTGCTAGAGCACTCCACTGGCCTTGAAACTCTTTCTATTATATGTAGAGCAAGTGATACACTGGTAAGCTCTAGGTATTAGTTTAGCTTAAGTATGTTTTATTTTTACTTTAGGCTCTTGAAAATGGGCATGATTGTTTGTCTGTTCTTAGAAAATATTCAGACAAGCTAAATCACTTTGGAAAACAACTGAAAAATACAGCTAGCATGTCAACAAACATTGAAGTGGAACTGGCAAGACTAGATATTTGTCCTTTAAGTCATGTGGATCATACTGAAGTCTTGAATGACCTTGGAGTTGCATATTCACTCTATTATGATCAGGGTGGTGCTATTGCAGATCTTAATAAATCTATTGAGGTCTGTCAAAGAAGACTTGTCCTTTGTCCCTTGGGACATCCAGAGCATGTCAGAGCTCTTGAAAACCTTGCAAATGCCTTAGATAAACATTGTAGCATCCAAAGAAACAAAGAGGATATAAATAATCTCATGGACATGAAGCAAACTTGGCTTAATCTTTGTCCATTGGGTCATCCAGACCATGCAAATGTCCTTAGATCATTTGCAACATCCTTGTGGAATTGTTATATTATACAAGAAAACATTGTAGACTTGGATAAGGCCATTGAAATGGGAGAAAAATGTCTTGAACTTTCTCTGCCAGGTGATCTAGAATATGCTACTACTTTGAACAATCTGGTAGTATCTATAAATTCAAGATATCAAAAACTAGGAAATCTGACAGATTTAAACAGAGATATTGATCTTGAAGAGGAATGTATAAAGCATTGTCCACCAGGCCATCAGTCTTATGGAAAGTTACTTCAAAATCTTGTTCATTCAATTTTGGATCATTACTACAAGATCAAAAACCCATCTGATTTAAAAAGAGTAAACAAGTTATTCCAGGACTTATTAAAAACTCTTCCAGTATACTCTTTGGATGTTGTATATCATGCATGAGGTGGGAAAAAGACTTGAATGCTTATCTATGATACAAGGTGGATGTATGATAGTATGTGTGTGTGTGAGAGGGGGTGGGTGCAAGCATGGAGTGCTAGCTGGCCCAGAGTGGGAAACCTGTTGTGTGGGAGTGAGCTGCGTTCCCATGTAGTAGTGGCAGATGAGATCTGATGACATGTGCAGTGAGTGGCTACACCCTAGATGGAAGGAGGAGGAGGAAGGGACTAACCTGGTGCTTTAATGCCAGATTAGAGGTATTGTATATTGGAGGAAAGAGTGGTGTATTTCTGGAATGGCCTGTATGTATGGGGCAAGAATCTGTGTGTGGTATACTAGGAAGGGATCACTTGCCCACCTCCCTTTGACCTTGACTATATCGAAAGGAATGTTGTGAAGGAGGTACTCTAGTGTTGACCCAATGTGGATGCTGTGACCTTTGAGTGGTGGGGAGTCTGCTGCTTTGAGGGCTTTGTCAAGGGTCTTCAGGAATTTGGAGCAAGTCAGTGAAATGAAGGATTCCTTGCATTTGTATGTGAAGAGGTGGGCAGAGGGTGGTGTGTTGTTGATTGTGAAGTTGTGGTTAAGAGCTTGGAAGAGATTGAATAGGCCCTCCTGCTTGGCCCAGCTGACATCTTCCCTGGTAGTGGCTGTTTTGGTGTGGGGGATGTGGAGTGACACTATGGTCAACCCATTGTGGTCCTGTTGGAAAGAGAGATGTGAGCAGGTGATGTGGATGGCTGGGTTGAACACTTTGAGGTTGAGGACCATGAATTCACCTGTTTGCACAGTTGCATAGAATAGTGTGGTGAGGCATGTGAAGACAGTGGCATCTAAAGGGTCTGATGGGTTGAGCTGCTGGTGGATTCTGTTGATGACTTTGATTGTGTAGGGGAGGCATAGTGTGCGCTTGGATGAGGGGGATGTGAGCAGCTTTGCAGCTTTTAGGAGGGCATCTGTTTCAGTGGTGTTGAGGAATCAAGGGACACCATGGACAGTGTGTCATGTGTGTACAGTGCTGACATAGTCGATGACTGTTGACCTGGTGTATGATCCCACAAGGGTTGTGATGAAAGTGGCCATAACTTTGTCTGATACTGGGGCATGTTGTTCCTCTGGGATGCCTTTTTGATCACAGAATGTGTGGAAGATGAGGAGTCCTGTCCCATAAGTTTCCTTCATAGAGTCTGCCCATGCATATGAAATTACATTGTAAACCCACTGAGCATCTGCAGGTGCTAGAGAGAGGGTGGCTGTTCATGGGTGCACTGGTCACCATAGCAGAAGGCATTCCTATGCACAACAAGTTGGGTGTTGCTCACTTTCATTGATTGTCTGAGAGCAGATGTGGGTGCTAGTTATGGCAACAGAACTTATGGCTTTGCTTACTCTAGTGGGGTGTGGGGCTGGAGGGCAAATTTGGGTGAAGAGTCTAGTGGACATCTGCAAGGAGGTGCTGGATGGCAGAGGGGAGGGTGATGGGTGGAAGAAGGAAATTGTGGGAGGGGTAGATCCCATGTGAAAGACTGTCAGCAGGGTTGGATGTGCTGGGGAGGTAATGAGCATGAACCATGGATCTAGCATCAGATAGGGCAGTGAGGATGCACTTGAAGGACTCATTAGTGGGTTTGTTGTGACTGCAGCCTTTCCACCATTCTTTGATGATTCCTTGGTTATCTCTGTGTACCTGAAATTGTAAGGAGGTGGGATGGTGGCTGAGAATGGTGAGTATGAGCAACTCAAATCCAATGTGTTTGGCCCAACCAATGTCATATCTTTTGGATTTCCATCTTGGTTGGAGGGTCTATACTCTCTAGTGACCATTGAGTGAAATGTCAATGCCAGTGGAAGAGCTTGCATCTGAAAAGGCTTGGAGGTCCCTGATGAGTTGGGTAATGGATATGGGTGAAGGAAGAGTTGGGGTGTCCAGGCATTTGGACCACTACTTGAGATCTTCTGGGGTACCACATGATGGAGTCTGTGGGAGAAAAGGTTTGTCACTGAAGATGGATAGCATAGCCTCGAGATTGCTGAGATAAAGGTGTCCCTCTGGGAACATGAGGGCCATGTGTATGAGTTTGCCATGCAATGATTGTACCTTATATAGGTTGTGTGTGCTACATGAGTTCCAATTGATGATGGTGGTCAGATATTTTATCCACTTTTTGTTTGAAAGCTTGACTGTATGCTGGGAGATGTCCCATGTGAGCCCTAGGAAAGTGGGTGTGGGGGAGAATAGGGTATCTTTTAATGGTTCCCATGGGATGCCCAATTGGTGTGATATACTATCAATGTCCTTAAGATTATAACAGAAGAGGTGGTCAGATTCAGGTCAGGCATTTTGGCTTGAGAGTTCTGCTAAAGGGAAGGTGCAGTCCTTGTCCAATTCTTCCATAGTCCTATCTGTTGAGAATGTCTTATCTTATCTTATCTTATCAGACATTCTTTATCAGTCAGCTTTTCTTTCTTATTATTCATGTCATCATGATTTTATATTCATTACTCATCCTTATCATGATGATGGATATGTTATTACTAATGCTGACTGATACTGACACTACTCATGTTTTGCTATTGGCTAGTACTTTTAGTATGATAAGCATTTTTAATGCTATTGGCTCAGATAAGAGCCTTTACTGCTATTGGCCACTATTGTTCCATCTATTTAGAACTACTATACATACATACAAACAACCTGTACTGTATATAAGGAGGAGCTCTCTCACATATGCTTCTCTAACAGAATATCCATTCTCTGTTCTTTTGTATCACTCAAGTATCCCTACTTGAAGCCACTACTTCACACTTGACTACCACCTGCACTGTGCCTTTCTAGTGAGTAACTCCCACTAGAGTTCATCCTACAACCTTTGGAGTCTTGGACTTCAAAACTATCAGGTAGGGTGGAGCTACTGAACCATAATCTTCTACCATGTGTAATAGGACCTGTTGAACAAGATAGTGCATTGTAGTTCATACTCCTAATAAGGTAGATTATATAATCATACCAGTAGTATAGATATTTCGAACTCCACAGCTGAGTTCTAATTTAATTCTTGTTTCAAAACCTTCGTGTGTATCTATCAACCACAACAACTCAACACAATAGTGTGTAGTAGTGTTCTATCTTGTAGAACCATTGTATTCTTGACAGGACCTCCATGCTGTCTTATGTGCAGTACTGTTTGTACACACAAGGCATTGTATTCTCATAATGTTTTCTTTGGTATGTAGATGAAGAGGTGGTCATCTACCCATTGTAGGATGGGATCGATGCCTACTGATCTCATTATGTCAGTTCCTGTATTGGCTACATTGTCATATATTCTGCCCAAGGGTCTGAAACCAAAGCAGGCAGTAGTATCAATAGCAAATTGTGATTCAGACAAATGGACAACTAACACATGCCATTGAGATGGGTAGAGAGGTATAGTACAGTAAGCCTCTGCAACATCATGCACAGCCCCCTGGGAGCCCAGAGGAAGGTTTGTGATCAGGAGAGATACAATCTTGAAAGTGCTGTATAGTGTAGGAAAGTTGTTTGGTTCTATGAGTGAATTGATGGACAGGACTGGATCAGCTGAGTGTGGGAAAGACAGGTTTTGGACAAGACAGAATTTTCCTAGCTTGCCTGGTTTGGGAATAAGGGAGAGCAGGGAAGTTTGAAAGTTGCCTAGGAGGCTAGAGACTTCTGCCTGTGAGAAAGGACCTAGATAATGCCCTTTCAAAAATTCTTTATATATGATCTCATCAAATACTTCAGTGCTCCTCAATTGAGGGATTATTCTAGGGTGTGAATGATCTGGATAAGAAAGGTATGCCAGCTGAGAAGCCATGTGTGAGTCCATCTGGTATGTTCAGATATCTATGTGACAGGTTTGCACATACAAGCAGGGTCTGCCATACAGCAGATGTATATGGAGTTAGCACATGGGTGCTTCTGTGTGCAAGGACAAGACTGCACTCCATGTCCTGGTTTTCCACATCCCAAGCATTCATGCCTGGTGGATTTGTGGTGGCATGAACAACCCCCAGGTTTCTGCTAGTCATTGCATAGGATTTCTTCAGATGGGTTGATGAGTGCTCCACTTGTTGCTTGGTGCACATATGCTGGAGAGTTGTCCTAGAGGAGTTTGCTGTCACATTCATGGATCTGGTGTGGGTGTCAATCCAGGCACTTGGGGCATGCTGAGTTGCATTTGGAGGGGTCCATGCATGTACATGATGGGGTCTGCTAGGTTGGGGGGGGCTTTGAGGATGACAGGGTGTGGGAAGTTATGGCTCTGGTCCAAAATCCCTGGTGTGGGGGAGATGTGGATCATGAGTCATAGTGGCGCTTGACAGTCCAATCAGCATAGGAGTATTGGTGTTGGGAACACTAGACACTCAAAGAGGGGATGGTAAGGCTGAGGGATGTCTCCACCTGAGGACATCAGGGAGTAGTGGGAGTGGTTGTGACAGAATGTGTCAGGGTGTAGCAGTTGTGTGTGGAAGATGGAGAAATTTGGTTAGCGAGTGGTACTGGTTGAGGAAGGAGATAGCCTTACCTTATACATCATGCACTCCTGCAACTCAGTGTTGACTTTGAACATGATGCTGTTCATTAGGGCCTCATTGATAGTGGTGATGTTGAAGGCCTGCCCATTGTCAAGTTTCAGCAGGTTGTGCCATTGGTGGTGGACCCTTGATGTGTACATGAGTATGGTCATTTGTCTGTTCTCAGTCTTGTGCATTGGGTGGTTCTTGAGATTCCAAAAGAAGCAGGCAAGAGCCTGAAAGTGCTTCTCTGGCCATGGAATGGATTGGATATAGTGGAAGAAGGAGTTCTTGGCAAAGAGGAATTCAAGGAAGGATAGCTCATGGTCTGCACATGTATTGCATGAGGCCCTAGCTGAGACAACTGGGTGTAGTATGAGTATATCAGTGGAAGTGGCCAAGTTGAAGGCATCATCAGTGGTGGAGTGATTTTTGGTGGCCTCTAAGCATCCCTCTATGGTGAAATACCACAGCTCTATATATTCAAAGTTGCCCACTTTAGTGATTGCATATTGCACTGGCCTCATGTCTAGGTTACTGGGTGGTGGGGCATCATCAAAGTCATTCATCTTTGCTTTCTCTTTCTCAATTCCCTGTGTTGGTATCTCAGGGTCTGGATCCCACAGTGGTGGGGTCTCATAAGGAGGATCCTGGGGCTGCAGGTCTAGCAGGGGTTCCACTCTCCTAGCGGGTGGTTCCAGATCTTGATCTCATTCATTGTCCTACTCTTGCTGTCTATGCCAAATGGCCTCGAGTTGGGCAAGGGCCTGGATGGCATCAACATTGTTCACATTCATGAGGGCTTGTTATATGAGTTGGAAATTTGGGTCAAAGTCCTGTAGTTCTGCAGGACCTAGTTGATCCATGGTAGGGGAATGGAGGGAATGAAGATGAGTAAGTGATGGGTAGAAAGAATGCAACAAAGCAGCAAAGATGAGAGGGGGAATAGTGAGGCTGAGCAAGAAGGTAGTGGTGCGAGAAAGAGAGAAGGTGAGGTGCTGCTTGATCTCACTTGTTCAAAGACCTGACACTGCAGCTGTACTCATTCCTTATGTGGCCTTAGTGTGACAAAATCAATTCTTTGCTTTCAATGCTTCTGAACTGGCCAAAACCACACTTCTTTTGTCTGAGACTATTAGAGAGTTTCATCCTCCTGATCAACCATCTCCTTCAGTGGATGAGGCTGTTGAGAATGTCATATCTTATCTTATCTTATCATTTATGTCATCATGATTTATCATTCATTACTCATCCTTATCATGATGACTAATACTTTATTACTCATGCTGACTGATACTAACACTGCTCATATTATACTATTGGCTGGTACTTTTAGTATAATAAGTGTTTTTAATGCCATTGACTTAGATAAGAGCCTTTACTGTCATTGGCCACTATTGTTCTATCTATTTAGAACTACTATACACATATACAAACAAACTGTACTGTATATAAGAAGGAGCTCCCTCATGTGCACTCCTCTAACAGAATATCCATAATCTGTTCTCTTGTATTGCTCAGTGTCCTACATAAAGCACTACACTTCACTTGACTACTACCTATGCTGTGCCTATCTAGTGAGTAACTCCCACTAGAGCTTTTTCCTGCACTGTTTGGAGTCTTTGACTTCAAAAGGTTATGAGTCCTACTTAGACAAGTGGAGCCTGTCTATTTGCTAGCACCTTTGATGCCTCCCACCGTCTCACATGGCTAGCTGTGGTGGTTGCTGGACTTGTTGTTTTTGTATATACTGATAACCCAACTATATGATGGGTTAAGAGTAGCAGTGATGGTGGAGTTGATGGGGAATTGCCTATTATTCACTTTCCAGAACAGCTTTGCTCTCTTTAGAAGATGTTCTGAGACTCTTGTAGTGATAGCACAACTTCATAGTGCCACCCAGAGACATGAGCTTATGCTGATGATGACTTCTTTATATACAGAATCACCTTCAGTAAGTGAAATGCCATCAAACTCCCCAATCTGAGAACAATCTTCTTGAGATGCTCTATCTCCATCTCAAGAGGTGAGACAAGAACTGAACAAACCCTTTGTGCCATCCTCTCCTCATGAGAGAGAACAATTGCCAGTTCCAACTGGTAGACCCCCTTGGTACAAAACTTGTGCCAGACCTGTGAGAGATACTCACATAACTCCTCCAGGAGTACCATTTGAAGTACCCTGCCCTTGCTGCTTCAGAGCTATTGAGCAAGGAGAAATCTACTGTCACAGTGAGACTGATGTTGTCAGATGTGGATCAAATAATCTCATCAATCACCAATTGGCTCTGTTTGGTTTCTACAGAGTCATCTGTTCAGATTCCCTACCATCTATTAGGGAACCCATCCCTCCTCCTAATGAACCTATCATCCATGCTCTCACTGAACCTCCTCAATATGTAGAACAACATCTTAATTACCTCATCCTCCAAGAAAACTTTAGACATGGAAATGGAGATGCCAATGAACCAAGGCCAGTCATCAAGCCAGGCCTTATCTCATCTCCAGCCTAGTGGAAATCCACACTGATACCAATTCCTGGGGCTGTCCAGAATGCAACTTCCAGTCCCAAAGAAGAGGACTTCCTTGAGGTTGAAAGACAAGCTCTCAACAATTGCCTCTTCGTGTGGCTCATTGTTGCAGCCTAACAAGAGTGACAGAGATGACTTAGAGAAGGAGAACCAGACTATTTCCCATCTAGAAGCACAGGAGCTTCCAAACCTCCTCTATCCCACCACTCTAGAGCTGAGACAACAGCTTTCACTCTAACCTTCATGCCAAGATCCCTAATCTATATCACCAGACCTCCCAATCATGGAGAGACTACCATTGCTGCCAGTATTGTTGATGAATCAGCACATTCTTCCATACCTGAACTGTTCCAGTACTTCCTAGACCTTCCAGTCTTGGTGATTCATCATCCAGCTCTGATCCAACTGGCAGAACACTTCCAGCTCCTGCACCTCACTGCTTTGGATGGAGTATCTTTAGGAGTAACAGAATGGGTGTACACCATAGCCATACTGAGTGGAGAGATGCTGATGGAGCTTTGTCCATAGGATATGGACTGCCTGCTGTAAGTACACTATATGACAGAGACAATCCCACCTTTCATCCTAGTCTTTCAAGAAGGTGAAGAATTGAGCTTTGCCCACTATCATGACCTCTCACTCCTAGCTCCTCTTCAGCTACAGAGACTGAAGAGGAGGGATGTGAAAGTCTCACCAAGGAGACTGGTGAATTGGGAGATACATCCAGTGTATCCCAACCACTAGCTTCAGCTTCCAAGGGATCTCATGTCAAGATCTCCTCAGATGGTTTACCCTTTCAAGATCCAGACTTGTGAGTCTGGAGCTGCTAGCTATCTCATATGTGCTTTGAGCTACTAGGATGAGACCATAGGCCAAGCCTATGAGGGTGCTGGATAGGTGTTCCCCACCATATCTTATGAAGAGGGTAGATCATTCATAGTGAAAGACCAAGGTTGGGAGTTGTTTCATAGGGATCTCTTTCTGCCCAACTGGGCAAACATTTACTTTATGCACTCAAAGAAGCCCAACATCATCTTCAATGAGGATCTTTGGCTTGACGAAGCAGATGGAGGTTGGTATAGAGGAGAACCCACCATATAATATGGACAGAGAGTGGGAATAGATGTAAGGATGTGGAATCAGCTCTTTGATAGAGAGTGCTGGAGTGGACTTAGGCAGTCCTGCCCTGAGATTTGGAGGAAGGTTATGAAGATCAGGAAACTGATCATGGACTCTGTAGGAACTACTGCCAAGGATGACATCTACTCAGCCCTTGCTCAAAATGCAAGAAACTGAGGACAAGCTGAATTCCTTTCCAGACCTAACTAGTTGGGAAAGAGAAAAGCTATGGAGGAAGGCAAAGCACAACACTGAACTCGCAGATGTACTGAGAATATATGGTACAGTTCCTGTTCCCTCTTCTTGGCCATTGGACTCTTCCCATGAGTACTTATATTCCAAAGATTATAAAGAATCTTTTTATACTTTTGCTAGTTTAAATTCTTGGAATGAAAGTGTAACAATACCTTTTGAATCTTGTGGAGACAAAATGTTTTCCTTTGTAAAAGACAAAGAGGTTATTACAATTTGAAACATACATTTTTTTGAACAACTTAATTTTACTGTTCTCAAAAAACATGCTTCAGATCCTTTTTCATATACTTCTTCCTCTTCTTCAAAAGAGTCCAATGCTGAAGCCAAGGAGAAATGGAGGAAACTATGGGAATTGTTGAAACCAAAAGGTTTCAATAAAAAAGAATGCCATTCCTTCCTTTATTGGAAGAAGAAAAGAGATCTGGGTTTTCTCTTACCACATCAGATTCCTCTTCCTGAATCTGATGATGAAACTGGGTTCTTGACTCTCTCAGAGATAGAAGGAAAATATGATATGCCCCAAACATCTTCTTTCAATCTTTATAATTCTATTCTTGATGATCTGTTTGCTGAATATGGTTTGGCAGATATCATCCATTTTTTATAATGGCCATTGCTTTCACTGTTCCTACTGATTTCAAACTTGACAACACCATCCTAGCTTGTGTTCCAGTTCTCAAAGGTCCATCAAACTACCCTATATGGAGCATGTGTCTTCAATCTGTTCTCCAATCCCTCTCCATTTGGAGTTGGATCAAAGGAACCATTACCTGGGTCAGCACCATTCCAGGTGATCAAGGTAAATGGGAAGTCATTGACAAAAGAGTTTATGGCATTATTGCCAACTCTATCAGTGACTCATTCCTTCACCATGTCAATTATGACTATGCTGATGCTGCTGTTAAAGTCTTGATGGCAAAAGCCTTATGGGAAAGACTTCAGGCCTTGTTTGTGTCAAGAGGTTTGGCAGGACAATTCCATTTGTTCCATCAAGCTAACCAGGTTCATATTAACCTGAGAACAGCTAGTGAGGACATAAATTGCCTCACTTCCCTTTTCAATCAGATCTTACATGCTGGTCTGGATCTTCCCAAACCATTCAAGGCTATGTTTATTCTTGAGCATCTGCCATCAGAAATGTACAATTCCTGTTCGACAGTGGCTTTGACCACTGAACAGGCTACCTTTATGGTTGATAATATAACAACCAAAATTCTGGCAGAAGTCTTGATGCTTTCATTGAGACACAAGCTCAAATCCCTCATTTCTAATGTGGAGACAAATGTAGCTTCTATGTCACAGAACCCAAATCAGGTAAGTTCTGTGAACTAAACTAATGTTATTTAGAAGGGACCCCCTTCCACTAACAAATGGCATCCATTTAAGGCTTCTGGTTCTAACCAGAACTGACCTTTTGGAAATACTAGACCTAACAGTTGTGGAAAATTCCAAAGGAGACCAACTTCCTTCCAAGTGAAGAAAGAAGCAAGCCATGCTGGGTTCAAGATGAGGAAGTCCAAAGGAAAAGGAAAGGCACTGGCAACAAATATGGTGGAAGGAGAACAAGGTTTTGTTCATAATGTCATCACAAATGATGAATATGCTAATGAACTTCATGAAGTGCAAGAGATGGACTGGACAGAGAATATCCCAGAATAGCCATGTGCAGCCAAGGCTACAGGAATCTCTACCAAAGAAGGACAAGACTTCAATGCTTGGGAACCTGGAAATAAGAATCACAAAGGTACTGATGTTGTTAAATCTTCCTTTCTTTGCCACCTCTCTTTCTAACTCCAAGATGAAAGAGAGTGCAGGACCTTCTCAGATACCAATCAGAAATGATCAAGAAACTTTACTGGAACAAAATGTTCCAAGACCAACTGAGAAGAGAAGGAAGGAAAAGATGAAAAAGGTAGTTCTTTCCCATGGAGGACTTGTTTCTCAAAGAAACCATTTTTCAAATTACAATAATGTTTTTCATTCTTCATCTTTGCCTTATACTTCTTCAGAAGTTTTCAATGCTTCTGCACATGCACACTTTATTTATGGTGCACCTACCAGTAGTGATATGCATGGTTGTTTGAATACATTTCAACAATCAGACATGTCACTTGAGGTAGAGAGGCCAAGTCACAAGGGGGTTATTCCTTCAAGACATTCTGTTATAGAAAGACAGAGACTTGAATATTTAGATGAAGATAGAACTACCTTCTTCAATGAGGAGAGCAATGAATACCTTTGCTACTACCTGGGTGATGACTCACCAGAGACAATCAAAAGAACAGCTTGGCAAAAAGATCATTGGATGATTGACAGTGGATGTACAGATCACATATCACCCTTCATTGATGATTTCATCAATGTAGGAGAACAAGTTTGCAATGTTAAAGTTGCAACTGGAGAATCATTTCCAATGTATGAACCAGGAACCATACTCATAAAACAATCTGATGGCATCATTAAACTATCAATAGTAACATTAAAAGATGTTTAGTTTGTACCCAATTCTACTAGCTGCTTATTACCCATACCAGCATCAACAAACCATGGCTTTTGCTGTGAGATTTCCAATACAGGATCTAGTATTTGAGACAAGTTTTGAAGTCAAAGACTCCAAATGGTGCAGGAAAAAGCTCTAGTGGGAGTTACTCACTAGATAGGCACAGCATAGATGGTAGTCAAGTGAAGTGTAGTGCTTTGTGTAAGACACTGAGCAGTACAATAGAACAGATAATGGATTTTCTGTTAAAGGAGCATACATGAGGGAGCTCCTCCTTATATACAGTACAGGTTGTTTGTACATGTGTATAGTAGTTCTAAATAGATAGAACAATAGTGGCCAATAGCAGTAAAGGCTCTTATCTGAGCCAATAGCATTAAGAACACTTATCATACTAAAAGTACTAGCCAATAGTATAATATGAGCAGTGTCAGTATCAGTCAACATGAGTAATAAAGTATCAGTCATCATGATAAGGATGAGTAATGAATAAGAAATCATGATAACATGAATGATAAGAAAGATAAGCTGACTGATATAGAATATCTGATAAGATAAGATAAGATATGACATTCTCAATAACAAGAGAGGACATGAGGTGATCCAGGCAACTGCCTCATCACCCACTAACAACCTATACTGGTTTCAGTCTTCACAGATGTGATAGGAGCTGTAACTTCTCTCACAGACATACAATCTCAGAGATTGTAGCATGAACATTTAGGTCATACTTCTTATAATGCTCTATGTCATGCAAATGCAAACTTTACTGACATTCCTAAATTAATTCCTTCTCCCAACACTTCTCCTTGCAAAGGATGTTCTTTTGAGAAGATGCCAGATAGATCCTTTAAAGGTTCTATGAAACAAGCTTCTTTTCCTCTTGAACTGGTTCACACTAATTTAGTTGATCCTATGCTAACTGAACTGAGATCACGTGCGAAATATATTCTCACATTCATTGATGACCATACAGGCTATGCCTTATTGTCCTTCTTGCAGACCAAGTCAGACACCTTTTAGCATTTTTCTAATATGGTTTCACGGTCCAAAACCTTTATGGGCCACAAATTAGTCTCTGTCCATTCAGACCAAGGAGGGGAATTCACAAGTTGAGAGTTTCAATCATTTCTTACTTCCAGAGGAATCACTCATCAGACTTCCATTCCTCACACACCTTAACAAAATGGAAGAGCTGAGAGATTCAATCATATCATATTAGAAAAGGCAAAAGCAATGTACCATCATACTTGCTTACTGAAATCCTTTTGGCAAGACACTGTGGAAACTGCAGTCCACATCTATAATAGGCAACCCATGTGTCGTAATAATTGGAAAACTCCTATTGAATTATTTAAAGGAGATGAAAAGAAACCAGATGTTTCATATTTCCATGTCTTTGGCTATAAAGCCTGTGTCTTCATTCCTCCAGAACAACAGTCTGACAAATTGTCACCCAAGTCCAAGGAAATGACATTTATAGGATATGAGACCAGTACTAAAGGATGGTGTTTTTGGTCAAAACCAAACAATGAGTCATTATATCAACTCACACCACTTTTGATGAAGAAAGATTTCCACAGTGTTCCAATGGTCATGATAATGGACCTATCCCTATTCCCATGATGGATGACTATCAATCTGATCAAGAATCAGATCAGTCACCAACTCTGCCCAGAGCAAGATCACTGGATCAATATGAGTACTTTAGGGTTCCAGCTGGACCAGATGAAGTACCTCCACCTCCACCTCCTGACCCTGACTTCAATCAAGGGTATCATTGGTTTGATAATGGAGATAATGGAGATGATCCAGAACAACCAAACTTTCCACCTTCTAGAAGAAGTTCATATTCTTCTAAAAGAGATTCACCCAAACTGGAGAACTTCAGAGAAGATCTAGAACAAGAGTTCTCTTCTCTAGAACAACTACCCTCAGAACATCATTTAACTCCCATCAAGTCTGGGATCAAATGCCAAGGACCTGAATCAGGTCATAGATCATCAATAGATGACAGACATCAGCACAAAAGATATCTTGTATCAGATTCACCTCCTACTCCACCCACACCACCTTCACCAGTGTGGAGAATACCAGAGGCATCTAGATGCAACTGGTATGCCCCTAGACAAAGAGACAATGAGTCTCTGGTAGAGTTCCAAGCAAGACCTCATCACTACCAACCTATGAGAGAGAAGAGAACAACTGTTAGAGAACCACTAGAGCAAAGACAGAAACAAAGATCACAAAGAGTTCCTAGACCACAATTCATTCCCAATAATGCTTACAGAGACAAACCTCCAGTGGAAATAGAATCTGATATCAGACAAGGTCTTGATCCAATTCAAGAAGATCAAGAAGAGGAAACTCCTAGAATGGAGATTCAGAATGATCCAGATGATGATAATGATATGGAAAATCTTTATAGTAATGTCTGATTCAGATCTCATCTTTCACATGCCATTCAATCATCAAATTGTATTGTTCCAAAACAGTTCAGGGATGTTGTAAAACTCTCAAAAGACAAACAAAAAGAATGGAATGATGCAATGAGGAACAAGATTTCCTCTTTAAAAGAGAGACAAGGTTGGGAATTTGTTGACTTACCAAA